>JAAALK010000287.1:74777556-74930606 GCA_019279435.1 Zizania palustris | reverse complement strand
GAAGGTCTCGGTACTTTGGGCGGTACACCAGAGTGTGTGCCAAAGGTTGCTAACCCGGAGAGGTCTCCAGAGTACTGGATACACTTGTCTGCTTATCTGTGGTGCGCAGGGGACTACGGAGGCGACGGACGGTTCGTAGCAGGTGAACCTGGGTCAAGCGGGAGGCTTGATGCCAGTGGAGCAGGGAGCTCCATCACAAAGGCTGCGAAGGGGTCGAGGTCGATCCTCGGGTCGAGGTGCGCCAGGTGAAGGCAGTAAGTGCGGAGCATGGCTCCGGGTGAAGTTACTCCAAGACAAAGTCCTCGGTGGCGAGGCACTTCGAATGGTACTCCGGAAGGAGTGACTTCGGAGTATGGTGGATCAAGTCCTCAACTGAGGCAAAGGTTCGAAGTGTGCTCCGGAGGGAGACACTTGAAGGTACCCGACGAAGGTCTCAGAAGTCGAGGTGCATCGAAGGCATGGTCCGGGTGAGGCTCATCAAGGAGTGTGCTTGGGCAGAGACACTGCGACGAAGTGCTCATGGAATGCTTCATGTGGAGGCCTTGGACGAAGGAGGGACTTCGAAGGGTGGTACTCCGAAGGAGGGCTTCGGAGTGACGCTGGCTTCGGAACGAGGCTAGCTCCGGAGCGAGGTAGACTTGTGGAACTTCAGCCATGCATGGCTTCGGTACACGGACTGACGGAGTTCGAGCTGGGAGAAGTTGCGAAGCCGTGGTGGTCCACTCCGAAGGTGGTGGTGCGAAGGCCCAAGGGCTTTGACGGCTTCGACTCAAAACCGTCACTGTATCGGAGGCTAACTTCGGTGAAGCGAAGGCCGTCAGGCTCAAGGCTTCTCAACGAAGCTACCGCACCCCTCGCGTGCGAAGGGGGGCTCCAGAAAGGTCAAAGACTGCAAAGGCTGACATTGTCTGCTCTGCAAAAAGTTGACGCTGTCCCCTCTACAAAGCTGACAGATAAGCCTCCAAATAAAGTTGACTACCTTTTGTACCCCTCTGTTCTGTAGAGACAAAACTAGTGTAAACCCTAGGGGTAAAGTAGTCAATTCACTTGGGTGAATAGTGGCTATAAATATGGGGGCTGGGTAGGTAACATTTAACACTTTGAGCATTCATGTTGAGCTCCTGTACTAGCTTCCACATACTGTGATTTCATTCTGTGAGTTCATTATTGTGTTCCTTGTTCAAGCAGCGAAGCCCTGCTTCTGTGTTGAGTTTCTGCTTGAGCTTGTTTGCATACCTCGCTAGTAGTAGTGCACCGAAGCCTGTCTAGGCGAAGTGTGTTTTGTGCGAAGTGTGCTTTTCAGTGTGCGTTCGCTGTGTGTAACAGGAGGCTAGACCTCGCTGCTTACTAGCGAAGCCCTGATCGAAGCCCGTCGTTCTTATCGTGTCTAAGTCCCTAGCGAAGTCTGTTAGTGTGCGTTTAGACCTTCGGTGTACGAAGCCCAGCACCAGTTTCTGCTGCTAAGTACTTGGTCGAAGTCCTCAGAGGGTAGTCCACTCTTGCGAAGGGTGAAGTGCGGAGCTTGCTCGAAGCACCTTGTGTGCGGAGCCTGCACTGACTTAGCAGAGTAGATTTTCCAGGGTTATGAGTGGAGTGAAGTCTTCTTGGCTTCAAACTTTTGCTCCTTGCGAAGCCTGTGTTTGGAGCCGTCAAACACCTCCGAACCAGAACTTCGAAGGTTGTGTTTGAAGCCTGTTCCGCAGTAGACTGTATTAAACAAAAGGCTATTTTTAGCCTAAAATTTTAAAAGCTCCCATTCACCCCCCCCTCTGGTCACCGTTTCCGGTCCAACAATTGGTATCAGAGCAGGTTAAGATCACCAGTTGACCTTAACCGGTTTTGTGATCTTTTGGCGACATGGACAGAGTTAGTAAAATTCTTCTGTTCGATGGGACTGATTTTGCATACTGGAAGGTGCGCATGGAGGCTTACTTGCTAAGCCAAGGAAATGCAATTTGGGAGATTGTGGACTCACAATACTCCATCCCTGAGACTCGCACCTCTCAAACAGAGAAGGATCAGTATAATGCCAACTCCAAGGCAAGAAATATACTGTTCATTGGTTTGAGTAGAAGTGAGTTTGATAGGGTGCAGCACCTTAGGACTGCTAGGGAAATTTGGACCACTCTCACTATTTTTCATGAGGGCTCTACATAGATCAAGGCCAGGCGCCAAAGCACATACAATCAACAGTATTAGCTGTTGTGTAGGCACCTGGTGAATCTATAGATGCCATGTTTTCTCGCTTTGATGCGATAGTGAGTAACTTGCGGTTCAACGGGACGCTTGCTTACAATGATCATGATAGGGCTATCAAGCTTCTCTATGCTCTTGACCGTAGCATTTGGGAAGTGAAGAAATCCAGCATTGAGGAGTCCGCAGGTTATGACACATTGACTTGTGATGAGCTCTTCAGCAAGCTGAAGTCCACAGAGATTGCCAAGACATCTCTTGCAGTGCACAGGAACTCCTTGACACAGCCATTGGCATTGGTGTCTAGCACTAGCCGTGGCACCGCTGCAGAACCAAGCACATCTGGTACTTGTGTTCTTGCAGATGGTTTTGCTTTGTCCTCCCTAGTCTCCGTCACAAAGGAGCAGGTGGATACTCTGGATGATGATGAGCTTGCTCTCATTGCCAGAAGGTTCACTCGCTTTCATCATGAGAGACGGGATCAGAGGAGAAGTGGTTTTAGTGGTTGTTTTGAGTGTGCCGACACTTCTCACATCAAGGCTAATTTCCCTAAGCTCAAGAAGAGAGATGAGAGTGAGCGCCCTAAATACCACAAAAAGGAGAGGGAGCCTTTTGTGAAGGGTAAGCGCGGCAAGGTGGCTAAGAGAGTAGCCAAAGCCGCTTCCAGAGCGTTTGTTGCTGCTCTCAGCGACATCGACACTTCCTCAACTGAGGAGTCGAGCTCTGAGGAGGAGGAGTCCCGAAGGAAGGAGGGCAATAAGGACAAGAAGGGACGAGACTTCACCGGCCTTTTCTTCATGGCCGACAGCGATCACAGCGGCGATGAGCTTGACTCATCTGAGGTACCTTTATCCTATGACCAGCTTTCAATTAAATTAGATGAGCTGAATGAAGTAGTTCTTGGTCAGGATAGATTACTTGTGCAAGCCGCTAGAGAAAGAAAAGACCTTAGACTTAGGTTAGAATCTGTTTCTACCGAATATGCCATGCTTAAGTCTAGGGTTAATGATGCTGAATGTGAATCTTGTACTGTAGTCATGGGTGAGCTTGCTCAGTTGCGTTCTGTACATGCTCAAACTCTGTCTGAGCATGAGACTGCACAGAAGCAACTTTTGGTGGTTGATTCTAGACCTCATAATATAATTGATTGCATGAACTGTTCTTTATTGCGCGAGAGCATTAATTTACGTGATAAACATGTTCATGATTTAGAGGCTAGATTGGAGAGGGCCGGTAGTTCTAAGGATGTGCAGCCTGTTTGTGACACGTGCATTACCCTTAAGGACTAGCTAGGCACTGTTAGAGAGCGAGCTGAGAACCTCATGTCTGAAAATGAATACCTTCTTTCCGTGGTTAACAAATGCACTGAGGGAAAGGTAGGATGAATTTGGTCTTGGCCAAGACCAAGATGTGTGCTGACAGAGCAGGGTTAGCTCTAGGTTTGGGTTTTGAGAGGATTCCTTCAATAGTGGAAACAAAACTGTTTTTACCTCTCCCACTACCCTAGAGAAAGAGAGAGCTCTGTTAGACACTCCATCAGCCAAAAAGCCTACCCGAGCTCAAAAGAAAACCACTCCTCTTGCCAAGAAAATCCCTCCAAAGAAAACCACTCAACAGAAGCCCAAGTAGCCTGTGAGAGTTGCTCCTAAGACCCATGAGAGTGCCCCTAGGAGAGTTTTTCATTGTTCCTATTGTCAGCGGGCGGGTGATTTGGTTGGGTTCTGTTTTCGTTGCATCAAGGATGAGCGACGCTCTCAAGCGATGAGTTACCAGGACATGCATTACCCATCTTTAGGTATGCATGAGTCTGAGTTTTACTATCGTCCTGCTTTTGAGGCTCCTCGTGCTTCTCGGAGAGGTTTTGCTCCTCGAGGTGTTCACCATGTTCCATATGGTGGTAGACCCCGGGCGAGTAGATTTGTACCTCGTCAGAGTAGGAGACCTCGACATGTTGTTCGATCACAGCATGTAGGTAGACCTCGCACTTTGCATCATTCAGATTATCATGTGCGTAGACCGTCTACTTTTACTGTGCCTACTTCTCGTGTCACTCAGTGCTGGATGCCTCGTCATTTTTTCACTCACCCCAGCACTGAGCGATCGAGATATTCTTATCATGTGTAGGCGACTGACTGAGGCTTGGAGGGCACGTGGATCATAGACTCTGGTTGTTCGCGCCATATGACCGGAGATGCAGCATGGTTCTCCAGCCTCACCACAACCAAGCAAAGGGAACATATCACCTTCGGCAACAATCGAAGGAGTAGAGTGAAAGGTAAAGATGTGGTAAGAATTAATTCGAATTTCACTCTCAAAGATGTTGCTTTGGTTGAAAACCTAGGATACAATTTGTTTTCTGTATCTCAGTTGCTTGATGAGGGCTTCGAAGTGCGATTCCATCGCGATACTTCACAAGTGCTCAATTCTGATGGCGTTGTGGTGTGTAAGATCTTTAGAGTTGGGAGAGTTTTTGGAGCTGATTTTTCAGAGTCATCTGGTTCTTCTCAATGTCTTGTTGCACATTCGACTTCTGAGCTTTGGAAGTGGCATAGGAGACTAGGGCATATGAGCTTTGAGTTGCTCGCTCGTTTGAGTGCCCTAGGTCTGATCCGAGGATTGCCCAAGCTCAAGTTTGAGAAGAATTTAGTTTACGCTCCTTGTCGACATGGAAAAATGATTGCCGCTTCGCACTCGCCAGTCACCACAGTAATGACTGAACAACCCGGAGAACTTCTCCACATAGACACTGTAGGTCCTTCTCGGGTTAGTTCTTTAGGCGACAAGTGGTATGTGCTAGTTATTGTCGACGATTTCTCTCGCTACTCTTGGGTCTTCTTTCTTGCTAGCAAGGATGAAGTGTTTTCACACTTTCGAAGCTTGGCTTTGAGACTTTTCACTGAACTCCCAGGTGCATTGAAATTCATTCGAAGTGATAATGGCACCGAGTTCAAAATAGTCTCTTTGTTGACTTTTGCATGGAGCATGGCATAGAACATCAATTCTCTGCTCCGCGGGTTCCTCAACAGAACGGTGTCGTTGAGAGGAAGAACCGCACTTTGGTTGAGATGGCTAGGACGATGCTTGATGAGCATAGGACTCCTAGAAAATTCTGGGCTGAGGCCATGAACACTGCATGTTACATCTCAAACCGAATATTCTTGCGCTCAATTTTAAACTTGACATCTTATGAGCTACGTTTTGGGAGACAGCCCAAGGTTACTCATCTTCGAGTATTTGGCTGTCGCTGCTTCATCCTAAAACGTGGTAATTTGGATAAATTTGAGTCGCGTTCTTCTGACGGGATCTTTTTGGGTTACACTACTCATGGTCATTCTTATCGTGTTTATAATTTGGAAACTAACACTGTCATCGAGTCATGTGATGTGACTTTTGATGAATCAACCCCCTCTGTTAGTTCTGCTCTTGAACAGGCAAATGAACACGACATGGAACAGACCATCTTCGAAGAAGATCCCGGAGATTTCGAGGATGAACCCCTACTACCCTCGACGTCAACCCCCGAAGCCGACCCCGCTTCAACCACTTCGGCACAAGGTCCCGAAGCAACTACCTCGACATTGGTCATCTTGGACCACTTCAACGCACAAGTTGAGGGGGAGACTGCATCCCGCCGTGAGGCTCCACATCATGTTCAAAGGATGCACCCTCCCGAGCAAATCATTGGTGAGCTTGATCAAAGTGTAACACGTTCTCATGCTGATTTCATTGATTCCGCTTTTGTTGCTTCTTTCGAGCCCTTAGATGTTAGTCATGCACTTTATGATTCTAGTTGGATCAATGCCATGCATGAGGAACTTGAAAATTTTGAGAGAAACCAAGTCTGGACTTTAGTTGATCCTCCACCAAATGTTCATTTCATTGGAACAAAATGGATTTTCAAAAATAAACAAGGGGAGGATGGGACTATAGTCAGAAACAAGGCTAGACTTGTAGCTCAGGGTTATTCTCAATTAGATGGGATTGATTTTACTGAAACTTTTGCACCTGTTGCTCGCCTTGAGGCCATTAGGATTTTGCTTGCCTTTGCGACATCCCGGGGATTCAAACTCTATCAAATGGATGTCAAAAGTGCTTTTCTTAATGGCTTCATAAGCGAAGACGTTTATGTAAAACAACCCCCTGGTTTTGAAAACCCCAAGTACCCACATAAAGTCCTTAAACTTCATAAGGCTCTTTATAGACTCAAGCAGGCCCCTCGGGCTTGGTATGACAGACTTAAGTCTTTTCTGCTTGAGCGGGGGTATTTAATGGGCTCTGTTGATAAAACCCTGTTCACTCTCAAGCATGGCAAAGATTTCCTTCTAGTGCAGATTTATGTGGATGATATCATCTTTGGTGGCTCTTCTCATGCTTTGGTTACCGAGTTTGTAGATACCATGAGCAGGGAATTTGAACTGTCCATGATGGGTGAACTCACCTTTTTCCTTGGTTTGCAAATCAAGCAAAGCAAACAATGTACTTTCGTCCACCAGACGAAGTACACCAAGGACCTGCTCAAGAAATTTGACATGGCAGATGCGAGCCCCTCGCCACTCCAATGGCTACATCTGTAGCATTGGATCCTGACGAAGATGGAGAAGTCGTAGATCAGAAGGAGTTCCAAAGCATGATCGGCTCCCTCCTCTACTTGACTGCTACGAGGCCGGACATACACTTCGCAGTGTGTCTGTGCGCTCATTTTCAGGCTTCACCACGAGCTTCGCACCACCAAGCGGTAAAGCGCATTCTAAGGTATCTCAAACATACCCTTGAGTTCCACATTTGGTATTCAGCGTCTTCATCTTTATGTCTTCGAGGTTATTCCGATGCGGATTTTGCTGGGTGTAGGATTGATAGGAAGAGTACCTCTGGTACTTGCCATTTTCTGGGTACTTCTTTGGTTTGCTGGTCTTCTTGCAAACAGTCTAGTGTTGCACAATCGACGGCTGAGGCCGAATATGTTGCTGCAGCTAGCTGTTGCTCTCAAATTTTGTGGATGGCTTCCACTTTGCGGGATTTCGGGTTAGATTATAAGAGTGTTCCACTTTTCTGTGATAACACTAGTGCTATTTGTATTGCAAATAACCCGGTTTAGCACTCCAGAACCAAACACATTGATGTGCGATATCATTTTCTCAGAGATCACAATGAGAAGGGTGATATTGAACTTCAATATGTTGATACCCAACACCAGCTAGCCGATATTTTCACTAAACCCCTCGATGCTTCTCGATTTGCCTACTTGCGTGGGGAACTTGGTATTTGTCACCCTTACAGCATTTTATGAGGGGGAGCTGACTTTAATTATATTGCATATGCTCATCATGTGTGAAATTGCATTTACATCTGTTGCACTTATATGCTCAATTCTAATTCATGAAATCATGACAGCTCAGCTCTTTTTAATTTATCTGAAACAGTAATGTGCATGATGTTTTCTTTCCAAATTCAAATCATGCTCACTGCTTAGTCTTGACTCTAGCATGTTTTAGACAGGACTGCTTTAGCTATCTTTTACCTGCTTGATAGCAAGACACTTTTTCTTTGGATGCAAAACATTGCAACTTGAAAAATTGTTCTACATATTCATGGATATTCATAAAGTGCCAAACAATTTGTTCACTTAATCACAATTCCAAAAATCCATGATTTGCATGCTTCAAAGTGAAAAAATCCAGGTGGGTTTGTTTGTCGCACTACTCTATTCTAGACTGCTTACCATTGCACATTGGTCTGAACTGGAATAGTGTAGTGTCTGCCAAAATCGATGCCTTAAGCTTCTGATGGCTTTCATGCCTAGGCTTGGCCTGATTGGAAAGTATAAGGTGGACAAACAAATAACCCCTGGCATTATGAAAAGAACAACAAAATACATTGATCTTCAAGTTTGCTTTTAAATGCTCCACTTGAACTGGACTTGTCTGTCTAGAGTAGAAATTGACTAGCTTTGTGCAGTCCTTGCTTTCACTTGTCTAGTTACCTTGATTGAGTGGTGATGCTTTTATTTCAAAATGATAAAATCACATGCTATCATCATGTTTTTAGAGAATGTTAAATTGAGCTGAGCACATGAAAATTTGGTATTAATATTGGCATATTTTTGCTTCATATGTCTTTGCAACTCTGTCCATTTTGAAGCTATGCATCTTTTGAATGCTCCTTGATGCTTGCATTGCCAAAGGGGGAGAAATTTGAGTTCTCTGTTGCAAAAGGGAAAATTAACTCAGGGGAAGTTTTTATCTTGAAAAAGGTGAGATTTGCCGAAGGGGCTTTTAATCTTTTGAAAAGGGGAAGGAAAATTCATTTATCAAGTGACATGATTTAGCTCGTTTTTTGAGTTTTTATGGTCACTTGTGTGCTGAAATTCTTTAAATTTTCTTGAACTTGAATTTGGTTGTCAATGCACTCATCAAGGGGGAGATTGAGAAACCAAGGGTTGGTTTCGGTGTTTGTGATGAGTGATTGACGGGCTTTTACCCTCTGTTTCGAAGGGGTACCTCCGAAGGGGTTCGGAGGTTGGACCTCCGAAGGTGTTCGGAGGCTGTTTCACCAAAGGGTTCGGTGGGTTTGGTTGCTGCAGCTGTTGCAGCGGAGTGTGCCTGTCGGAGGGGTCTGACAGTACATGATGACTGGGTTTGTACCGAAGGTCTCGGTACTTTGGGCGGTACACTAGAGTGTGTGCCGAAGGTTGCTAACCCGAAGAGGTCTCCAGAGTACTGGATACACTTGTCTGCTTGTCTGTGGTGCGCAGGAGACTGCGGAGGCGATAGACGGTTCGTAGCAGGTGAACCTGGGTCAAGCGGGAGGCTTGATGCCAGTGGAGCAGGGAGCTCCATCACGAAGGCTGCGAAGGGGTCGAGGTCGGTCCTCGGGTCGAGGTGTGCCAGGTGAAGGCAGTAAGTGCGGAGCATAGCTCCGGGTGTAGGTACTCCGAGACAAAGTCCTCGGAGGCGAGGCACTTCAAAGGGTACTTCGGAAGGAGTGACTTCGGAGTATGGTGGATCAAGTCCTCAACTGAGGCAAAGGTTTCGAAGTGTGCTCCGGAGGGAGACACTTGAAGGTACCCGACGAAGGTCTCAGAAGTCGAGGTGCATCGAAGGCATGGTCCGGGTGAGGCTCGTCGAGCAGTGTGCTTGGGGAGAGACACTGCGACGAAGTGCTCATAGAATGCTTCGTGCGGAGGCCTTGGACGAAGGAGGGACTTCGAAGGGTGGTACTCCGAAGGAGGGCTTCGGAGTGATGCTGGCTTCGGAGCGAGGCTAGCTCTGGAGAGAGGTTGACTTGTGGAACTTCGGCCATGCATGGCTTCGGTACACGGACTGACGGAGTTCGAGCTGGGAGAAGTTGTGAAGCCGTGGTGGTCCACTCCGAAGGTGGTGGTGCGAAGGCCCAAGGGCTTTGATGGTTTCGGCTCAAAACCGTCACTGTATCGGAGGCTGACTTCAGTGAAGCGAAGGCCGTCAGGCTCAAGGCTTCTCACCGAAGCTACCACACCCCTCGCGTGCGAAGGGGGGCTCCAGAAAGGTCAAATACTGCAAAGGCTGACATTGTCTGCTCTGCAAAAAGCTGACGCTGTCCCCTCTGCAAAGCTGACAGAGAAGCCTCCAAATAAAGTTGACTACCTTTTGTTCCCCTCTGTTCTGTAGAGACAAAACTGGTGTAAATCCTAGGGGTAAAGTAGTCAATTCACTTGGGTGAATAGTGGCTATAAATATGGGGGCTGGGTAGGTAACATTTAACACTTTGAGCATTCATTGTTGAGCTCCTGTATTAGCTTCCACATACTGTGATTTCATCCTGTGAGTTCATTTATTGTGTTCCTTGTTCAAGCAGCGAAGCCCTGCTTCTGTGTTGAGTTTCTGCTTGAGCTTGTTTGCATACCTCGCTAGTAGTAGTGCATCGAAGCCTGTCTAGGCGAAGTGTGTTTTGTGCGAAGTGTGCTTTTCAGTTTGCGTTCGCTCTGTGTAACAGGAGGCTAGACCTCGGTGCTTACTAGCGAAGCCCTGATCGAAGCCCATGGTTCTTATCGTGTCTAAGTCCCTAGCGAAGTCTGTTAGTGTGCGTTTAGACCTTCGGTGTACGAAGCCCAGCACCAGTTGTTGCTGTTAAGTACTTGGTCGAAGTCCTCCTAGGGTAGTCCACTCTTGCGAAGGGTGAAGTGCGAAGCTTGCTCGAAGCACCTTTTGTGCGGAGCCTGCACTGACTTAGTAGAGTAGATTTTCCAGGGTTGTGAGTGGAGCGAAGTCTTCTTGGCTCCGAACTTTTGCTCCTTGCGAAGCCTGTGTTCGGAGCCGTCAAACACCTCCGAACCAGAACTTCGAAGGTTGTGTTCGAAGCCTGTTCCGCAGTAGACTGTATTAAAATAGAAGGCTATTTTTAGCCTGAAATTTTAAAAGCTCACATTCACCCCCCCTCTGGTCGCCGTTTCCGGTCCAACACCCATTCCATTTTCTCCCACTCTTCACTATTTTTCTCCTCCAAGCTCTTGTTCCTCACCGTAGTCGCGTCGTCGTCGTCGTTTACCCCGATGAGAACTCCTCCCTTGTCTATTTCTCCCCTAGGATTGTCTATTTCTCCCCTAGGCTTGTCATCGTCGCGCCGCGGTGGCCACCATCGCCGCCCACGTCGCCCGACCCGGCAGCGCGCCCGCGCCCTGCCACCGGCCGCGCCGGCCGGACCACCGGACCTAGCCAAACCCCTTTTTTCAGTTTTGTGATCTAGCCCCTCTGTTTTAGGGTATTTAAATCCTGTTCTAGCACTTAAGAATTTTAGCCCCTCTGTTTCAGGATAATTATTTTCCTCTCCGCACAGTAGTGTTGTTTCGGCTAAAAATAGAACTAAAACTTCTAAAATACACAACTAATTCATACTAGCTCCGTTTGGAGTGATTCAAATTTCTGTGTTTTCATAAAATTGCAAAGAATCTAACTATGCATTTATTTTGTATTGTTCATGTGTGTTGATGTACTGCTTTGCATTAATTATGTATGTGATTGCGTAGACGCCGCCGATTTCGTACCGCCGGAGGCCTACTCCATTGAAGATCAAGCCTTCGCGGACCAAGGCAAGCTACCTGAATAGTTGAACATATTGAAATCCCATTTTTCATAATTTATTTTGATTTTAACTTAATGCATGATTATTAGGACTATAATATGCCATTACTATTGTGTAGCTATACCCATTGTGTTAATTATGGCCCCGTGCAATTAATACGATGCCTTTGTCAACTTAGGTAAAGTTTGGTTCAGCTCGTACCTTAATAAGGGTTGAGTTGATCGGGAGAAGAAATACTGCTTAGCCATGCTTAGTTTACCTATAAATTTTAAATGGGGAATTATTCATCTTTTTAATGACAAATGTTGTATCTTTCATGTCAATTTAATTGTACCCTACGGTAGGGTTACTAGCGTTAGTGGTTTGGATTAAAACTTGACCAATTAAAATATTGAAAGGGCTGGCCGTGGGTGCAAGCTAGTATTTTGGGATGTCGCACCTAGGGAAATTAAGGACCGGTCCGTGGCTACTGTTGCAATGCATTTTAGTACTACCACAAGTCTAATGGGTACGACCTAGCTTAGAGTATTAACTGTACATGCTTACAACACCAGTGGTATGATGGGTGACGGTTTGTGGTGGGTCGCACACCCAGGCCTGAATGTCACTAGGCACAAGAGGGGGCTTACTCGACTAGGGTTGA
Source organism: Zizania palustris (assembly GCA_019279435.1). NCBI lineage: Eukaryota > Viridiplantae > Streptophyta > Magnoliopsida > Poales > Poaceae > Zizania > Zizania palustris. The sequence goes on along the minus strand of JAAALK010000287.1, from coordinate 74,918,713 downwards.
CCCTACGAGAAGCGAAACCTTAGCGGGTGTTTGTATGTTTGTATGGTATATGATGGGCCTTGGCATGGGATTGGGCCGGGGTACCGTGGTGGTATCCTGACGTTAACCAAGACTGTGCCTTGTGGTAAAGTTGTACACCTCTGATTAGAGTTAAAATCTATTCGAATAGCCGAGCCCACGGTCAAGGGCGGGCAAAGTGATGTTTTCACGGTTAGAATAACCTTCCACTTTAATTACGGTATGATGGTTGGGTTGGGATCTAAGGATCCTGCAGGTGGTGGTAACCTGCTAGTGCAGGTGCACTGCTTGGATTGTAACTTGTTCATAGCACCTACTTTATTACTTGTAGATGTTTTACAATTGTTTTAACTGAAAATCAGCTTTACACAAATGAACCCTATTATGCCATCCTTGTTATTCCCTTGCATTATTTGCATCATTTCGGGTGGCTTGTTGAATACCAATGAACTCAGCCCACTATTTCAAACCTCCTTGGAGATTGAAGGGTTCTACACTGATGAAGACGAAGAGGAGGCGTGAGGCTTGGTCGTACTCGAGCGCTTGTGGAAAAAGGCCGTTATCCGCTGCTTGTGTTTTTCTTAGTAATCTCTATTCAGGCCATTTATAACATGTATACGACTATGTGTAATTACTTTTATTCGTGTGGAACTCTGTTGTATCTACTTGTTATTGTATACCCTGCCTTTTCCTTGGACAGGGACTTAATGCACAAAGAGTTTGGGAAGGTATTATTCCCGGGATTGACAATAGTTCACTTCACAAACTCATTGTTTGTTAGTTCTTAAGCTTAGAGAACTTGTTAGCGTAATATTTTGCACCAATAGTTGGCGCCGTCTGTGGGTAACTTAGTTCTAAAAGCTAGTTCTCCGCCGCTAACTGCACTTCGAAGAGCACTTGCGGAGGGAGCTTCGGAGTCTCAGGATTTCACGCACCCTTCGGTAAGGGGCTTCCTGGTGTAGTTCGAAGGCCTTTCATCGCCTTCCCAAACCAGTCGAAGTCTTAAGTCTTCGGACCTTAACTTCGTTAGCCATGCCTCCCAGGCGAAGTGTAGCCACTGATCCTCCCTGAAGGTCCCCTCGGACCAATGGTGCAGGAACCTCAGTCATTCCACCAACCCCCGATGGGGTCCCCAGACCTTGAACACCTAGAGGTCCCTGAATAGCTCCCTCGGTGCTCTAAATTGATTATCTCAGTTCCCAAGACCTAAAGATCCCCTCCGGAGGAGATGAAGACCTTCCTGAGGACGTGGCTGCCCAAGTAGCACGGCTTTAGGAAGAAGTAGCAAGGTGGAGGCAAGAACCGATAGATAGACTTCGCTCTCAAGCCTTCACTATGGCTTAGGAGGTGCCTCAAGACGACGGTTCGGGTAATCATCCCGAAGCTCTTCAAGTCCTGGAGGAAGCCGAGAATGCATCCTTCGACGACGATTCTCCGTTGCATCCGGACCTGTAGAATGTGCCCTTTGACCCTAGGTTCAAGGCCTTGAAGCTGCACAAATACTCGGGTGGGTCTGACCCTGGAGAGTTCTCTCATTCGTATGCCTTGGCGATAGAAGCCAGTGGAGGGGTGCGTAACAGTATGGCGAAGTGTTTCCCCCTCGCACTGGAAGGTGTGGCTCTTTGATGGTTCTGGTCTCTAAATCCAGGATCGATCAAGTCATGGGAGCAGCTGAAGAGGAAGTTCGTAAGTAACTTCTAGGGTATGTTTGTAGCCCCGATGTCGACCAGAAGTCTATTCCAGGTGAAGCAGCGAGCAGGGGAGACACTTCGGGAGTATTTTACATGCGTCGCCCACACGAAGTCTCGGATCAAAGGCTTTTCTACCTCTTCGGTAGTCGATGAGGCGCGCGAAGGGGTGTTGAACCCATATCTCCTCAGCAAACTTCACCGGAAGCCGGTGTCATCTGTAGCACAGCTGATGGCATACTTCGAACAGTATGGCAAGGTAGAGGAAGGCTGCCTCCGAAGAACCACGACATCTGCACCAGCCCTTCGAGAAGTGAAGACGGAGCCTGAAGTCCCAACTTCTCCGCAAGCCCCCCTTGATAATCGCTTCAATGATCATAGGCGGGGGAAGAAACACTTCCGCTCCGAGGTGTTAAATATTGCACCCTTCGCCCCGAAGATTCCTGTCAACATTCAACAGGCGCAAGCTGACAAGGTTGGTACCTCGAAGCCCCAAGAGAGAGTGGCTAGCAGGCGCCAAAGCTTCTTCTGTTGTGTGCATGGAGAAAATAGAAGCCATGACACGAAATATTGCAAGTCCGTATTGACCCTTCGGGGTGAGTACTTAGGACAAAGCTCAGGGCGAGGTACTTCGGACCGAGCCCCTCCAACAGTGCGTTCGGAGCCTGTGCAAGACGTGACTCGAGCCAGCAACCCCGAAGCACCGATGCAACTCCCGGTGGACAACATTATGCCACCACCGAAGCAGGAGGATCCCCAAGATTGCGGAAAGTGAGTGGTCCTGCCCATCTCCAAAGGGGGCACCTTTGGTAACATGTCAAAGCGGCAGCGAAGGGAATATGTCCGCGAAGTAGGGCACATAGGAACCTCGAATTCAGTGGCAGAAATGCCCAAGTGGTCTCATGTACCTATTTCTTTTACTGCCAATGATGTTGTGGGGATGAAATTCCCTCATGCTGACCCCCTCATTATTTCAGCAGATGTAGCGGGAGTCGAAGTTCGAAGGATCCTGGTGGACGGCGAGAGCTCCACAGATATACTCTTCGTCCAGGCCTTCGACCAGATGTGCATTCCCCGAAGACACCTACTTCCAGAAGCTCGCCCACTCCAAGGTTTCACAGGTCCTCCTCCCGATGCCCTCGTCCAAATAGGCTTCGAGGTTGCCTTTGGAGAGGGCCCCTGGCCAAGGTGGAGGAGGTTATCTTCGACGTCATTGACGCCCCGTATGCCTATAATGCAATCTTTTGGAGGGGAATGCTGAACCAGTTCGGAGCTATAGCACATCATAACTATTTGTGTCTCAAAATGCCCACGCAAGGTGGAGTCCTCACTATTTTAGGAGACCAAGCTGCAGCCCGAAGAGCGGAGTATGGCCATGGTCCACCTCTAGACCCTCGGTAGGTGAATAGTGTGTCGGAGCACACGGAGGAGGCTTCAGAGTCTTTAGGCTCCTCGAAGGGCTCTTCCCTAAAGCCATGCCCGGAAGGTGATGTGATCACGAAGATGATCATGAAAGATGGCAAGGAGTACCCAGTACAATTTGGCAAGGGGCTACCTTCGGAAATAGCTACTTCGCTAGACTGACGGAGATATCCCTAGAGTTGACCGGAGCATCATCGAGCACAGTTTGCTTGTCAACCCAAAGTCTAGGCTAGTGCACCAGGGGCTCCGTAAGTTATCAGCAGAAAGGGCAGACCTCGCCAAGATGGAGGTGGAGAAATTGTTGAGGGCCAGAATTATCAGGGAAATAGCCCACACGGAGTGGTTGGCTAACCCCGTTTTTGTCTAGAAAAAGGGATCCGGTAAGTGGCGCATGTGCATTGATTTCATGTCATTAAATAAAGCATGCCCATGAGACCCCTACCCTATGCCCTGAATAGACCAGCTTGTGGATTCTACGGCTGGCTCCGAGTTGTTAAGCTTCCTAGACGCATACTCCGGTTATCATCAGGTCTGGCTAAAGCGCAAAGATGAAGCCAAGACGAGTTTTATAACTCCCTCCGGAGTATTTTTTATGTTCAAATGCCTTATGGCTTGCGAAATGCTGGAGCCACCTTCTCACGTCTTATAGCTAAGCCTCTAGGTCACTAGATAGGCCGAAATGTCGAAGCCTATATGGATGACATTGTAATAAAGAGTGTTGTAAAGCACCATCATAGCCTAAACTTAGCTAAAACCTTTGAGAGCCTCCGAGCATTTGGAGTTCGCCTCAACCCTGAAAAATGTATATTCGGGGCGCAAGCAGGAAAACTACTAGGGTACTTAGTTTCGAGTAGAGGAATCGAAGCTAGCCCGACGCAGATAAGCGCATTGGAAAGAATGGCTCCACCAAAAAATCTGAAGCAGGTCCAGAAGCTAACAGTACGGCTCACAGCCCTTAGTAGATTCCTGGCCAGAACAGCCGAACGAAGCCTACCAATTTTTAAAGCTCTAAAGGGGTCCAAAAGTTTCAATTGGACGCCGGAGTGCCAAAAGAGCTTCGATGACATTAAAGATTATCTCGAAAATCTGTCAACACTTATTGTGCCCCTCCTAGAAGAAACTCTCCTTCTTTATCTTGTAGCAACGGGCTCCGCAGTAAGTGTAGTACTGGTCAGGGAAGTTGAACTTAAAGGAAAACTAGTGCAGAACCCAGTCTACTTCATCTCAGAAGCTTTGTCCGGAGCAAAGACAAGATAATCCAAGCTCGAAAATTTTTCTTATGCTTCGGTAATGGCCTCTTGAAAGCTAAGGCATTACTTCTTAGCACATAATCTCATCGTTCCTACCTCGTATCCCCTTGGTGATATGCTTCGGAGCAAAGATTCTATGGGTAGGATCGGAAAATGGGCTGTCGAGCTAGGCCCCTTTGGTATTTCCTTCACCGCGAGAACAACTATCAAGTCCCAAGTCATAGCTGACTTCGTGGCCGAGTGGACTCCATCTACAGTATGGGCTCTAGAAGAAACCTCCAAAGGTCTATGGACAATTTTTTTGATGGAGCCTATCAGGCATTTGGTGCCGGAGCTGGAGCTGTGATAATATCGCCGTCAGGGAAGAAGGCCATGTATTCTACGAGGCTCAACTTTAAGACCACCAACAATATCGCAGAGTACGAAGGGATCCTTCTAGGCCTCCGAAAGGCAAAGGCACTTGGAGCAGCAAGGATTATAATAAAAACAGATTCCCAAGTCGTCGCAGGGCATGTTGACAAAAGCTTTCAAGCCAGGAACCTGCATCTCGAAAAAGTATTTAGAAGAAATCCTCAAGACCGAAGCAATGTTTAAAGGATTTTCTGTTTGAAGTATCCCTTGAGCAGATAATCAACTTGCAGACATTCTAGCAAAGTTGTGGCCGGAGCATTGGACGTCTTGGAGGGAGCTTTCTACGAAGAACTCATCAAGCCTACGGTGCATCAATTACCCTCCGTAGAAGTCCTTTGCATCCTAGTCGCTGATTGGCGGACTCCGATAATGGATGTTTTGCAAAATAGCGCAGTCTTGTCAGAAGGTCTAGATTTCCGAAGGTTGCAAGCAAGGGCACGAACTTATGAGCCTGTCAACGAAATATTGTATAAAGCCGGAGTTTGTTCTCCCCTACTCCGGTGCATCTCACAACCCAAAGGCCAATATACACTTTGGGAGATTCATGAAGGCTTATGTGGCAGCCATCTAGCTCCCCGTGCTCTAGCAGGAAAGACACTTCGACAGGGGCTCTATTGGCCAACAATTGTAAGAGATGCGGAAGACTTAGTTCGAACCTGCCAAGGGTTCCAGTGGATGGGTAGACGGAGCCACCATCCGCCAACACCTCTTCAAGTTATTGCCCCGATATGGCCAATGGCGCGATGGGGAATGGATCTCATCGGCCCTTTTCCAATGGCAAAAGGCAGCTTGAAGTTTGCAGTGGTAGCAATCGAATATTTTTCTAAATTGGTCGAAGCTGAACCCCTAACTGCTATCACTTCAAGAAATGTGCAAAAATTCTTTTGGCAAAATATCATATGCAGGTTCGTAGTGCCAAGGGAGTTAACTGTGGATAATGGCACTCAGTTCGAAGCTGAGCCCTTTAGAGAGTTTTGCGAAGGACTAGCCATCAAGTTATGCTTCGCAGCTGTTCGCCACCCCCAATCCAACGGAGCTGTCGAGCGAGCCAATGGAAATATTCTCTCCTGTTTGAATCGCAGGATTGTCGGGTTGGCTAAGGGGCTGTGGATCAAAGAGATCCCAAAGATTTTATGGTCCATTCGGACCACTCAAGCTAGGTCCAAAGGCTTCACCCCATTTAGGTTGCTATTCGGAGACGAGGCCATGACTCCTACGGAGCTCAAAGGTGGATGCCTCCGCATAGTGGAGCCTAGAAATGAAGATGAAAGAAACACTTCACTGGACTTGTCAGAAGAAACAAGGCTTCGAGCTGTCACCAATCTGACGAAGTACCAAGACCAAATGAAGACATGGTATGACCCGAAGATAAAAGTGAACAAGCTTAGACCAGGTCATTTGGTGTTGCGAAGTGTAATTGCTCCGGGGAAGCTAGTAAATAAATGGGAAGGACCATATATTATCTTACGCCCAGGGCACCCCGGGTCGTTTAAACTAGCTAATTTAGAAGGGGGAGAGTTGAAGCATGTATGACATGCGGAGCACCTTAAATGTTATTATGCTTAGGGGCTCCTTGTGATCAATTGTAAAAGTACCTTTCTAAGTTAAATAAATATGGAGGTTCGATTTATGTTTACTCTTCAAATATTCCTTACTCCTGGTGGACGCATCAGGAGAATGGAGATGCTTGCGGAGGTAAGCATCTTTCAAGGAACCCAGTAAATGGCCTTCGAACCATTGGTTCAAGGATTCTGTAAAAGAGCCGAAGGTGGCCAGCCTATGGATTCCACGCTCCGGCTTGTTAGGATCCATAGAAGAGTCTAAGGACTTTAAAAGAACAGATTTTCGGCCTCCAGGTTCAAAGCATCTGTAAAAGAGCCGAAGGTGGCCAGCCTACGGATTACAGGCTATGGCTTATTAGGATCCTTAGAAGAGTCTAAGGACTTTAAAGGAACAAATTTTCGGCCTCCGGGTTCGAAGCATCTGTAAAAGAGCCGAAGGTGGCCAACCTACGGATTCTATCCTCCAACTTGTTAGGATCCAAAGAAGAGTCTAAGGACTTTAAAAGAACAGATTTCTGACCTCCGGGTTCAAAGCATCTGTAAAAGAGCCGAAGGTGGTGAGCCTACGGATTCTAGGCTCCGGCTTATTAGGATCCATAGAAGAGTCTAAGGACTTTAAAAGAATAGATTTTTGGCCTCCGGGTTCGAATCATCTGTAAAAGAGTCGTAGGCGACCAAGCAATAAAGTTACAAGGCTCTGGCCCAATAAAACACTTTTAAAGTCCTAAGCGACTGCTATGGGATCTTACAAGTGTAAACTTAGCTCTGAAACTTATAAACATCATAATACGAATGTATAGTTCGAAGAACTCTACGAAAGAGTGAAGTATGATTACCAAGTGTTATACGAAGCATTAGGTTGTTATATCAATCATTGTGTCTGATGGACCCTATCACAAAGAGTATAGTCCACACCCACAAGGAGGGGCAGGGGAGTAAGGAATAGTGAAGTGATGCTTCCAAAACAGATCATATTAATTGTATAATCATATTGTATTACATCAGGAGAAATTTTGGTCTAAGCCTAGATAAAAACGGAGACCCCTCCGACCTCTAGAGCTATTTCTAGGACCACCTCGGTCTTCGGAGCCCGGAGTCGTTAAAACTTTCCTCTTGGCCCGAGTGCTTTACTTCTTTGAAGCTCACAATTTCTTCTACTCTTCTTGAAGTTCAGCCCAGGACAGAAGTCTTTCAGAGCTAGCCTCCGCTGGGTCTTTGGCTTGGTACTCCGAGTCAGACCAATCTACGTATTCAGAGGATGAAGATGCTGCTTCCTTATCCTCTTCCTTAATATAAGCTAAGATTTCATGATGGACTTCGGGTGCTATTTCCCCTTGATCTCCCCAAGGAACAAAGAAGCGTGAGCGTTGGTAGGGCCTTAAGCCTTCGAGGACAGCCCACTGCTAGCGGAGCCCTTCGCTAGGCTCCATTACGTTGAGGTTGGATTCTGAAGTGCATAGCAAAACCTAAGAATAAACATCCAAACAAAGACTCCCCGTTTATAAACTTTTCATTCATTAAGATAAAGGGATATTACAAGATTTCTTGTACATGCATGGCGCCCTATGAAGGTAAACCTGCGGGTCAGCTAGCGGAGCAAGCAGAGTTGGAGTCGGCGAAGTCGGAGTTGGAGGCTTCATATGAGCTTGCTTCTGCCGATGAGCCTCATCAATCCAAGCTTTGGCTACAACTTTGTGGTCCATTTTCCAGATCGCTCGGAAAGCTTCCCAAGCAGAAGCAACATCCAAAGAAGGACGCAATAAGTCTTCATCAGTGAAGCCTGCAGGCATTGAACCCCCTACAAGAGCAACAGAAATCCCAAGGGCTTCGACATGACGAAGGACTCCAATTCCGGCTACCTGCCCGGACATCTCTCCGTAGCAAATCTCGGAGCCCTTCATCAACTTCATTGCCGCTTGGATCATCTTTTGCTTCCGCTCGAGGGGCTTGCTCGCTGCAGCTAAAGACGAAGGGCACATCGTGCCAAAATATTCCAGGGTACCCCGGAGGGTGTCCATGGTCTGTTCAGCAATGGCGGTGTGCTTCGTTTCCGCTGCCTCCAGCTCAGAAGCAGAAGCAGAAACTTTGGCTATTCTTGATAGAAGAGTGCTCTTCTGAGCCAGCGCTTGTTGGACCGAATCTTGGAGCTCTACAAGTTGTGCGCTGGAGTCTACTGCTGCTCACCAAAGCTTCTCGACCTCCTCCCTAAGCACCACACACTCGGCTTCTATCTCTTGGACCGAAGCCTTGAGTGTAGTGTTGTTCTCTTGCTCAACCCGGAGTGCTTCGTCGAAAATGGCTCTGGCCCTCTGCTCATCGAGGAGCTCCTCCTCTAGTTGCAGTGTTTTGTCCTCGGAGCCTTTGAGGGCAGACTGGAGGATGGTAACCTTCCTTTTGAGCCGATTAGTTTCGAGCTCATTAGAAGTCGTTGCCGCTCTAGAAAGATGAATTGCTGCAAAAAAAGCAAAGTGAGTACAAAGTAATTTCATTCATTAATTGAATACACTTGTTGTATGTTGCATACCTGAAGGGCAGCCCTTTCGAGGGCCAAATCAGGCTCCGGTGCTCTGGTTTTGCTCAAGATGGAAACCAGTTCGGAGCTCCCAACCTCTTGGCCTTTATCTACCAAGGGTTTTAGGAGTGTTCAGAGCCATGTCCGTTGCTCCAAAAATGGAGCTAACAGAGGAAGCCAGGATAGGGCCTGACGATCGTCTACAGTAGCATCCTCCTCCGAATTGCTCACTGAGGGGTCATTGGAGGAGGGTGTCACCGTCAAAGCAGGAAGGGGGTCAAAGTTCGTCATACTCTTGCCCCTCCCTGGCACAAAAACTAGAGCTGGTACTTCGGTTGGAGTAGATCCTCCTTCAATCGTTGCCCCCTTGGTCGGAATTACTTTGCCCGAGATAACTCCGGTCGTTGGAGCCTCAACTCCGAGTGAAGCCGAAGCTCCACCGGTGGTCGGAGCCATGCCGCTTCTTGATGCACCTACAAAAGTTAAGGTATTCATTGAATATTTGTTGTATGGTAATCGTTGTAGGAATTTCAAAGGCAAAAGTTTCGAGGTATACCTTCATCCACGCCTTGGGGGAGAATTTTGGGGTCCTCCAGAACTTCGTACATCCGAAGATATTCTTCGAGGTCATCCCCAAAGTTTGCTCTGGAGCAGCCACAGTCGATGTCCCAACCTCCGGCACTACCACTCCAGCCATGGGTGAGTTAGGATTTACTAACCCAAGTACTGAGCCGGCTACGGCAGGTTCATAGGAGTTTGCTGCATTAGCTCCTACAGCCTCTTGAGGGGGGCCTCCAGCTACGTCTGGAGACTCGTCCTCGCTATCTTGCAGAAGATAGTCTTCAAGGGACTTCCCCATCTGGACGTTGGAGTCTTTTTCTTCTTAGCCCTCTGAAGAGGAGCTCTAAATGTCCATAGAGGAAGGCGAAGATACCGGAGATGCTTGAGGAGGAGGCTTCACTGTCTTCTTCCCCTTCTTGACGGGGGTCTTGGCGCCTCTCTTTGAGGGTTCAGCGGTGGTTTTCCTCTTCTGAGGGCCACTTCCATTGAGTCGAAGTCTGGCAGGGGAGGAGGCTCCATTCCAAGAGCACTCCACACCCTGTTGAAGTGCTCCCAGCTTCCCACCAGCTCTACCCTTTGCTGCTTCTCCACCACTGTAGGGGCTCTGAGCACCCGTTCAGTGTCTCTTGCAATCTGTTCCGGAGCTAGCGCCAAAGGAGACGTTGAAAAAAGGTAGCAATCTATTAAGTACGTTATCTAGTTTCTAATGTGTTAATGCAGAAAATGTGAAGACTTACCTAGGATTCAAAGCTCCCCCTCCGAAGCATTTTGAAATGCAATCGGCCAATCAGCTCTGAGAGGAGGGATCCGGAGGGCGATGAATTCCTCAGCCAGATCTCGCATGCTCATACAGTTGGCCACCGTAGAAAGTAACACAAGCCGCGTTGAAAGCAAGGTTGGGTTCGGAGTAACCTAGGCTTTCTTCCGGTACCAGATTTCTTGTAGGGGCCCTGTGAGGCTAGAATCCTCTCCGACTTCGGTGTAGAACCACCAGAGGATCCAGTTGGTGTACCACTGATCATTGATGGCCTTCGCCGGGAAATGCTACACGTACTCCTTCCAAAGTTGGAAGTTAACACTTCCGAATGCCGTTAACACCTTGGTGTCTCCGGGTCCGTCTTGTGGCTTTGGCTAGCAGGAGGCTTCTTGAGTAGCGGCGAAGACCTCCGATCTCCCTTCGCACCATTCTGCCCAAAGGGCCCATTCGAAGTTGGCCAATCTTGCTATGGCATTGGGTGACAACTGTGGCAAGGTAATGTGGAACATGTTTAGTACCTCCGCCAGGAAGTTAATTGCAAGGAGTCCTAGTCCGGATTCAAAGAAGGCTTCGAAGACCACCACTTCTCCGCTCCGTGGCGTCAGGGTTGCCTCTATACCAAGGACTCGGGTCCTCATGCTGGGGCCCAACTTCCCGTTCACCGCTTCCTCGATGGAGTCCACCATACTCGCCGATTGACCGAGGATGAAGCTCTGTGGCAATGGCTTCTTTGACGGTGGGCGGAGCTCCCGAGGGTTTCTTTGCCAAGAACTCCCTAGAGCTCCCACCATGGCTGTTGTCGCTGATGCCGCCCATGCCTGCCTTTGCGCCAGAGTTCCCACCGTGGACAGCACCGTTGCGCTGGTCCTCGCCATTGGTTGGTTGCTCAGGAGGTTGGGGAAAGTTTGGAGCTTGAAGAAAGGGGGCTTAGATCCAAGACACTGTAAAAATTTCCGATGAGCCTCGGGTTCCCCTTTTATAACTTTTCTGCCTTCGGTTACTATTCTTCGGACAGGCATTCACATTATAGGTTCGACTTCTACCACTAATAGGTGGGCCTAGAAGGTAAAGGAAGTGTGAATTCGCGGTTAAAGTTGAGTCCGTTACTTTTTCCTAGAAGCCTAATGGCTACTTGAAGGGTAACGGCTCAAAATTAATGCCTCTCTGCGATGCTTCGCCTCCGCAACGGTTCATTTCTTTGTGAAGCTTTCACACAGGAGTTCAAGTTCGAAGCTTCCATCTGATGTACCTCCGATGCCAAAGATGCTTCGAATGGTTACGATACCTTCAATTTTTCTAAGTCCCTGAGCATGAATATATTTCTTGCGTATACTGCTTTCCTGCTATACAGGTTAAATTGGAGAAGCGTATTCAAGGGGCTACCGTTGGGGGGAAATACTTCATCCCCAGGGCTATTAAGATCAAAAGGCAAAGACAATTTATGCAGCTTTAAGACAGAAGCTTGCCCCCCAAGTTGATGAAGTTTCTGAGCCGAAGGGTCCTCTGAACCCCAGTTCGAAGATACCCTCTGAAGGCTCCTTATCTATTTTCTCCGAATACATTTTACTACTTTAGCCCTACTCGGGGTACCGAATAGTTTCCACTATGTCGGTTGTAATTGAGGGTTAAAAAGGCCTTTCCTTAGAGTTTTTACCTATAAATACCCCTGTTGGGGGAAAAATATCTCATCTTCGGGGTTATTGCCGAAGCAGCATGAAGACAGCCAACCAGTTCGAAGATTGTCCGAAGGCCATCTTCGAAGATGCTCGGAACCTGGTTCGAAGCCCGAAGGCAGGCATTGGTTCGAAGTATGTCTTAGAACCAAAGCCCTTCAGGATCTTTTTTGCCAGCTAAGATGGAAGACTTATCTTCTATCCTAATAGATTAGTCTTTTACCATTTTAGCCCTATTAAGGAAACCAAATAGTTTCCTTAATGTCGGTTGTAATAGAGGGGTAAATAGGTCTTTTCCTTAATGTTTAGGCCTATAAATACCCCCCATTTTACCCTGTAATGAGGCCCGATTACAAGGGAATCAATATACACTTTCGAACTATTCTAAGCTATTATCCTTTCGGAGGCCTAGAACAGTTTGCTTCGCAAACACTTCGTTTGTTAGTTTCTTTTCTACAGAAACATGTTAGCGTAATCTTTTACGCCAACAGTTGGCGCCGTCCGTGGGGAACCTAGTCCAAAAAACTTCGTTCTCTACCAACCTCTTGCATCATGCCTCCTAAGCGGAGTGCACCTCGCAATCCCACTCGGAGGTCCTTTCGGATCTCCGGAGAGATACCCTTCGACACAGTCGAAGTCGGAGGGTCTTCGACTATCCCTCCACCTCAAACTCCGCAAGGGGCTTCTATCCCTCGAGGATACGAAACCTCTCCACCAACCCCTTCTACACTCCGACCGCCCGGAGCCACTCTGCCACCCTCCATTCCGATCCGAACTGATCATACCAGTTCTCAAGACCCGGAAGGTCCTTCCGGAGGAGATGAAGATAGCCTTGGAGACATGGCCACTCAAATGGCCAATCTTCAAGCCGAGGTAGCGAGGTGGCGACAGGAGGCTGCGAACAGGCTTCGCCCTCAAGCCACCCCAGCTATCCCCGAAGTGCACGAAGACGACGATCTTGACTATCCCGAAGCCCCGGAGAACGCCTCTTACGACAATGAATCTCCGTTGCATCCAGAGCTTCAGAAAGTTCGCTTCGATCCGAGGTTCAAAGCTTCGAAGCTCTGCAAGTATGCCGGAGACGAAGATCCCAGTGAGTTTGCACGTTCTTATGCCCTAGCAATCGAAGCTAGTGGCGGAGACAGAGAAACTATGGCGAAGTGCTTCCCGTTAGCCCTTGAAGGAGTAGCGTTGAGATGGTTCTGGTCTTTAAAACCAGGATCAATCACGACATGGTTACAGTTGAAGAAGAAGTTCATAAGTAACTTCCAGGGTACCTTCGTGCCCCCCATGTCGACAGGAAGCCTTTTCCAAGTGAAACAGCTCCCCGGAGAAACATTGAGGCAGTACTTCAAGCGCTTCGCTCACACGAAGTCGCAAATTCGGGGGCTGTCCACATCTTCGGTGGTTGATGCGGCTCGGGAAGGCGTCAGTCATAAAGGCCTTCTGGATAAATTGCATCGGAAGAGCATCACCACAGTATCACAGTTGATGTCGTACTTCGAGGAGTACTCGAAGTCGGAAGAAGGTTGGCTTCGGAGGACTACTGCTACTTCGACAGTGTTGACAGAAGTTAAAGCAGAGGTGAAGACTTCGGTTCAGCCGCAAGAACCAGTCCCCGAAGTGCAACATGATAGAAGAAGAGGGCAAAAGCACCCTCGCTCTGAAGTCTTAAACATTGCACCTCCGCAGAAAGTTACACCAAGAGTTCCACAGCCTGCGGGAAACAAGTCTGGTGGCTGGAGGCCACCAGGGAAGACGGCTGGTAAGGGCCAGACCCTTTTTTGCTGTATTCATGGAGAGAACCGAAGCCATGCAACTGACACCTGCAAGGCTATTCTTACCCTTCGGGGAGAATACTTGGAGAGAACTTCGGGTCGAGGTAGTACCGACCGAAGTCCAACAGCAGCAGTGCGCTCAGAGCCGGTCCAGGCTGTGGCGCGGATAGAAAATCTTGATGCTGCAAGGCATCCTCCGGTGGCCAATGTTATGCCACCTCCAAAGCAAGAAGAAGGGCAAGATAGAGGGAAGAGAGTAGTTCTCCCTATCTCCGGAGGAGGTACCCTCGGAAACATGTCCAAGAGACAGCGAAGAGAGTACGTTCGAGAAGTAGGCCACATTGGGACTTCGTCATCTGCAGCTGCAATGCCGGAGTGGTCTCATGTTCCAATATCTTTCTCTGCGGAGGATGCAGCTGGCATCAAGTTCCCGCACGCAGATCCATTGGTTATTACTGCTGATATTGCAGGAACAGAAGTCCGAAGGGTGCTAATTGACGGAGGTAGCTCGGCAGATATTATATTTGTGCAAGCCTTCGATCAGTTATGCATTTCCCGGAAGCATCTCCTTCCAGCGGCTCGTCCTCTGCAAGGCTTTGCAGGACCTCCGCTAGATGCACTTGGCCAGATAGGCCTGGAAGTAACCTTCGGAGAAGGTTTACTAGCCCGAACTGAGGAAGTTATCTTTGATGTGGTAGATGCCCCGTATGCTTATAATGTTATCTTCGGCCGAGGCATGTTGAATCAGTTCGGAGCAGTGGCGCATCACAACTACTTGTGCATGAAGATGCCCACACAGTTAGGAGTTCTGACAATCTTCGGAGATCAAGCCATAGCCCGGAGAGCAGAATATGGTCATGGTCCTCCTCTTGATCCGAGGCAAGTAAACAATGTCCAAGATAATGGAGAAATTTTTTTAGCCTCCTCCGAAGCTTCGAAGAAGTCTTTTCCAAGACCAAGTCCCGAAGGAGAGATTGCAACGAAGGTCATTGTCAAAGATGGTAAAGAATACACTTTTCAATTTGGTAAAGATTTACCTCCCGAAGTTGCAACTTCCTTGGAAAAGGTTGTAGAAGAAAATTTGGATGTCTTCGCTTGGTCTGACGAAGATATCACCGGAGTCAATCGGGATATTATTGAGCACAGCTTGCTTGTAAACCCCAAGGCCCGGCCTGTTCGACAAGGGCTCCGGAAGATGTCCGCAGAGAGAGCTGCTCTAGCTAAGGACGAAGTTGAGAAACTGTTGAAGGCTGGGATTATCAGAGAAGTGGCCCATACAGAGTGGTTAGCCAACCCAGTCTTCGTCAGGAAGAAGTCCTCCGGAAAGTGGCGCATGTGCATTGATTTCACATCTTTGAATAAAGCGTGCCCACGTGACCCCTACCCCATGCCCCGAATTGATCAACTAGTTGACTCCACTGCAGGTTCGGAGTTACTAAGCTTCCTCGACGCGTATTCCGGTTATCATCAAATATGGTTGAAGCGCGAAGATGAAATCAAGACGAGCTTTGTAACTCCTTCGGGAGTCTTCTGCTATGTAAGAATGCCCTTCGGCCTAAGAAATGCCGGGGCTACTTTTTCAAGATTAGTTGCTAAGGCTCTAGGTCATCAATTAGGTCGCAATGTGGAGGCCTATATGGATGATATTGTAATAAAGAGTGCTTTAAAGCACCAGCATAGCCTAGACTTAGCAGAAACATTCAATAGCCTTCGGGCATGTGGGATCCGCCTTAACCCCGAAAAATGTATATTCGGAGCTAAGGCTGGAAAGTTGTTAGGGTACTTAGTTTCAAGCAGGGGAATTGAAGCTAGCCCTACTCAAATAACTGCGCTGCAGAAGATGGCTCCTCCGGAGAATTTAAAGCAAGTGCAAAAGCTGACTGGACGTCTGGCCGCACTTAGCAGGTTTTTATCAAGATCTGCGGAGAGGAGTTTGCCGATCTTTAAAGCTTTGAAAGGGTCCGAAGATTTTGCATGGACACCGGAGTGTCAGAAAAGCTTCGAAGATATTAAAGATTATCTCAGCAATCTTGCTACACTTACGGTGCCTATTGCGGACGAAACCCTACTTCTGTATCTTGCAGCCACAGGCTCAGCAGTCAGCGCAGTCCTAGTCAGAGAAACTGATATCAATGGGAAGTTGGTCCAAAATCCTGTCTATTTTGTATCCGAAGCATTGTCAGGAGCGAAGACAAGATACTCCGAACTTGAGAAGTTCGTTTATGCTCTGATAATGGCTTCGAGGAAGCTAAGACATTATTTTTTGGCTCACAATGTAATTGTACCAACTTCGTATCCTTTAGGAGATATGCTCCGAAGCAAAGATTCCACTGGAAGAATTGGAAAGTGGGCAGTAGAACTAGCACCCTTCGGCATATCTTTCCTAGCAAGGACAGCTATCAAGTCTCAAGTCCTAGCAGACTTCGTAGCAGAGTGGACTCCACCTACGAAGTTGACTCCGGAGAAATCAGATGACGGAGTCTGGACTATTTACTCCGATGGGGCTTTTCAGGCATCCGGAGCAGGCATTGGGGCAGTATTAATTTCACCGTCAGGACAAAGAGCAATGTACTCCGCAAGACTCAACTTTAAGTCTACCAATAATATAGCGGAGTACGAAGGAATATTATTGGGACTCCGAAAAGCACGTGCTCTAGGGGCTACAAGAATAATTATAAAAACAGATTCTCAGATAGTAGCAGGGCACGTAGACAAAAGTTTTCAGGTCCGACATCCACAGCTTGCAAAGTATTTGGAAGAAATTCGCAAGATCGAAGCACATTTCAAAGGTATTTCCATTCGGAGTATACCAAGAGCTGAAAACGTGCAAGCCGACATTTTAGCGAAGGCTGCTGCCGGAGCTGTGGATGTGCCTGACGAAGCTTTCTATGAGGAGCTCAATATACCTTCGGTGCCTCAAGTTGCTTCTGCAGAGATTTTATGCATTCCTAGTGCAGATTGGAAAGATTCAATCATAGAACTCTTGCAAGGAGGAACAAATTTGCCCGAAGAGCCCCAATTGTCAAGATTAAAGCTCAGAGCAAGAAATTATCAGCTAATCAACGGTATATTATACAAGGCCGGAGTATGTTCCCCTCTACTCCGATGTATATCTCAAGCCGAAGGCCAAGAAATTCTTCGAGAAATTCACGAAGGCCTTTGTGGAAGTCATTTAGCCCCTAGAGCTCTGGCAGGAAAAACACTTCGCCAGGGGCTTTATTGGCCCACAATAACAGCTGATGCGGAGAGCTTAGTCCGCACTTGCCAAGGATGCCAGTGGATGGGTCGACGGAGTCATCGCCCACCAACAGCTCTTCAAGTCATTGCTCCGGTATGGCCTATGGCCAGATGGGGTATGGATCTAATTGGTCCCTTTCCGTTAGCAAAGGGAAATCTGAAGTTCGCAGTGGTAGCTATTGAATATTTCTCTAAGTGGGTAGAAGCAGAGCCCTTAACAGCTATCACTTCGAATAATGTACAGAAATTCTTCTGGAAAAACATTATTTGCCGGTTCGGAGTGCCTAGATATCTCACAGTTGATAATGGAACACAGTTCGACGCAGAACCCTTCAGGAAGTTTTGCGAAGACCTAGGCATTCAACTATGTTTTGCTGCAGTGAGACATCCTCAATCAAATGGAGCAGTTGAGCGAGCCAATGGAAATATCTTATCAGGGCTAAATCGAAGAATAGTAGGATTATCAAAGGGACTGTGGACCGAAGAGCTTCCGAAGATTCTGTGGTCCATTCGGACTACACAAACAAGGTCCACAGGTTTTACTCCGTTCAGACTGCTATTCGGAGATGAAGTTATGACTCCAACGGAGCTCAAAGGGGGATCACTTCGCAGCACCGAACCAGACATCGAAGAAGAAAGACAAGCTTCGTTAGATTTGTCAGAAGAGACAAGACTTCGAGCTGTAGCCAATTTATCAAAATATCATCAGCAGACGAAGACTTGGTATGACCCGAAGGTTAAGCTCAGCGAGTTAAGACCGGGTCATCTTGTTCTACGAAGCATTATAGCACCAGGGAAGTTAGGCAATAAATGGGAAGGTCCATATCTAATCGTCCGCTCGGGGCGCCCTGGTTCATTTAAATTAGCTAATTTAGAAGGTGAAGAGTTAGCACATACTTGGCATGCGGAGCACCTAAAGCGATACTTCGTATA
The DNA here is from genome assembly GCA_019279435.1 of Zizania palustris. NCBI lineage: Eukaryota > Viridiplantae > Streptophyta > Magnoliopsida > Poales > Poaceae > Zizania > Zizania palustris. The sequence continues at coordinate 74,900,911 of JAAALK010000287.1, read as the reverse complement.
AGGGCTCCTTGTAATTCGCTTGTAATCACCTCTAAATTAATAAAGCATACACTCTGTGGCTTGCCTTCCCCTTGACACTCCTAGTCTCCCGAGCGGACGCGCTGGGACGGAAGTCGTTGAGAGGGAAGTGTATTAAGCAGGGCTGTATTTCCGGACTTCGAACCCTTAAAGTCGAAGCCTCCGGTGTGGTGGCTGAAATCCATCCGGAGCCCAAGCTGATACCTTGTAGGCATCCGTAAAAGAGCCAATACCACATTCTACGGAGTCCAAGCTTCGGCTGGTAGACTTCCGTAAAAAGAGCCGAAGGTGGCCAAAATCTGCGGAGTCCAAGCTGCAGCTTGTCAGACTTCCGTAAAAAGAGCCGAAGGTGGCCAAATTCTGCGAAGTCCAAGCTCCGGCTGGTAGACTTCTGCAAAAAAGAGCCCATAGTGGCCAAATTCTGCGAAGTCCAAGCTCCGGCTGGTAGACTTCTGCAAAAAAGAGCCCATAGTGGCCAAATTCTGCGAAGTCCAAGCTCCGGCTGGTAGACTTCTGCAAAAATAGCCGAAGGTGGCTACAATTTCTGCGAAGTCCAAGCTCCGGCTGGTAGACTTCTGCAAAAATGGCTACAATTTCTGCGAAATCCAAGCTACGGCTGGTAGATTTCTGCAAAAAACAGTCGAAGGCGGCCAAAGCAAAACAGCATTTAAGCCATGAGCTTCGAATGTCTGTTCATATGCGTCCAAAGTGACAAATTTCTTAAGACACTAAAGTGTCCTCAAACTTATCTTAATTGATTCCTTTCGTAAAGCAAACAAAGGTATCAAGTTACCATTCTTCTGACTGCAAATAGTCGAAGACATTTCATAAGATTTCAAAAGATCTTTAAAAATGACAGAGGGGCTCCGAACCCCCAAGAAGAAATTGTACTCCGAAGTTTTTCTTTGCGCATAACCATCTTTGAATATAGTTCGAAGTTGCTTATACCCAAAGAGGGGCTAGTAATATGGAGACAATTTTAAATCGGCATTCATTATTGAAACAAATGTGTTTACAGATTACATTATGAAAAATTGGTATCTATACCAAGAAGGAATCGGAGACCTCTTCGGTCCCGAGAGCTAGGGGTGGAACGACTAGTTCCAACATCGGAAGTTCTAAGAACTTTGCGTTTAACTCTCTTCCTCCCCTTCGAAGCTCTAAAATCCTTCTGTTCTTGTTGAAGCTCGGCCCAAGTTCGAAGCCGCTCAGGGCTTCTCTCCCAGCTTCTAAGATCTTCAGATCTTTTATTTTGGGCTTCACCTTCGCCTTCAGACCAATTAGTGTCTTCAGAAGACGAGGTGTTTGCGTCGATCTCTTTATCTTCCTCTTTAATATAAGACAATACGTCTTTGATTACTTCGGGCGCAATAACGCCGGAGTCATCTCGAGGGATAAGGAATCGAGGACGCTTATAACTCTTTAGAAGTTCGAAGGTGTTCCACAGTGAGCGAAGTTCGCTGTTAAGCTCTAACACTTCGATATCTTCGATAAGAGGCAAAGCCTAAAAATATAACAAACAAGATTTTCATTGATAAATGTTTACAAGCACAAAGCTTTACATGGTTAAAAATCCTAAAACATTCCTAAACCTGTGGGTTTGAAGGAGGTTGGCTGCTCGAAGCCTGGCTTCGAACATGCTTTTGGCGCTGGCCTTCATCAATCCAAGCCTTGATCGCAGATCGACCTTCGGCTCTCCACGAAGTTTGGAAGGCCCGCCAAGCAGCAGCTACACCTTCAGAAGGTTTGAGAAGTCGGTCGTCGTCGAAGGTGATTGGACCTCTTCCTGCGTCCGGAGTTATTGATCGGCCCAAATCCTCGTAATAGCGAAGTAGACCAACAGCAGACACATGTCCGGAGAGTTCTCCGTATCTAATGCCCGCTGTCTTCATCTGCTTCGCCACCCCTTGGATCCTTTTCAACCGGCGCAGAAGGCTAATGTTATCATCAGAAGGGAGAATTCCAGTAGTACCGAAGTACTCCAAGACTTCTAACAACTGATTCATAATCTCCGCAGCCACCTTCTCAGACTTCAACTTATCTTCGTTCAGCGCATCCTTCGCCGAAGTAACTTCGTCCAAAATCCCAGAAAGCCTAGCATTCTCAGTAGTCAAAGTGTTTTTCTGTGTCAACAATTGGCTAGCTTCCTCTTCAAGCCGGACGAGCCTAGACCCTGCAGTAGCATGCTCCGCCCGCAGTTTGTCAACTTCTGCTCGAAGCACAATCCTTTCCGCTTCGAGCTCCTTCTTTACAGCTTCCAAGCTTTGCCTGGCCCTTCGCTCTGTTAATATTATATTGTCCATTTGAGTCACTCGACTTTCAGAGATGTTAAAATTCCTTTGAAGAGTATTATTTTCCTCCCGAAGCCGAGCGATTTCTTCGTCATTGCATAGACTTGCAGCTCGGGCCAAGACAGTTTGCTGCCAAAGTAAAAATCAAAGTAAATATTCATTCGAAGATAAATTCTATAATAATTTGCAGTTGTTTCATACCTGATAAGCTGTACGTTCAATAATGGCATTAAGCTCCGTCCTGTCAGCCTTGCGCAGGATGGCCACTAATTCGGTCTCCCCTATCTCACGACTAGCTCGATCCAAAGGTTCGAGCAAAGTCCGAAGACCAGTTGTTTGCCCTAAGAAAGGAGCCAGCAAGGGGAGCATGCTTATTGCCTCTTGGTCATCTTCGTTCAATGAAGGACCGGAGCTTTGGCCTGCGGCCTTCGGAGCCACTGGAGTTTGAGCCTCTCTGGAAGATTGGCTCTCGTCTGTTGAATCAGACGGAGTTGATTCGGAGCTTATAGCAGGCAGGGGCTCTATTTGTCTTTTGCCTCTTCCAGGCCCCTTTTGAGTAACTCTTGGGGCTGGCTCCGAAGTCGTCGAAGGTTCAGGAATTATTTCCTCCTGACGGACTTCTTCCATAGGAGTGGGTTCTGCAAAGTAATCAAAAGTATTATACGTAGTATAAAAATTCAAATAAATACAGAAGTTCTTCGAAGTCTACCTTCGGTAGTCCGTGGAGGAGTCGTTGTCGGACTGATTGGTGGATCGAAAGCTAATTCTTCATCTGAATCAGCCGTTGAATCATGGACTACAGGAGCATCATCCTGGGTATTCCTCGCTGCTTCTTCGGGAATCGAAGCCATAGTGACTTCGACCCCACTTTCATTCACAGGAACTTCGTCCTGAGCTGCATCTTCTTGAACTACCGAAGTCCTTGGTTGATCAACATTTTCTCCGGATTCCGGTATGTTCGCAGGTACTTCGGTTTGTGCAGCCCTTTGAGTTTCATTCTCTTCCATTAGGCGCACAAGTAACCTTTCCACTTCTTCTTGGGAATCGGAAGCCGAAGCTCTGGAGCTCGAAGGTATAGGGTCTAAAGGTGCGAGGTTCTTCGGCTTCCGAGCCACCCTCTTCACCGGAGTTTTTGCTGAACTTGAAGTTCCAGCTTCGGCTTTCCTTTTTTGAGGCCCTTTTTCCAAAGGCGCCCAATCCATCAGAGGGGGAGGAGTGAGTTTCAGCATTCCCCATACTCTGTTAAATCTTTCCCAACTCCCAACCAGTTTAATTCGCCACTCTTTTTCGGTCGGAGTTGGAGCACCCAAGATTTTTTCCGAAGCCCTTATAATCTGTTCTGAAGTAACAGGGGCTGAAGATTCTACAAAATAAATAATTCAAGTCAGTTTTTCTTCGAAGTAAATATGTTTAATGCATGTTGTTTTCGAAGTTACCTGTAGGACTTGAAGTCAAGTTAATTCTGCGAAGACCGCCTTCGGAATCATCTTCGAAGATAATAGGCCAGTCAGCCATCAACGGAGGAATTTGAAGACCGATGAACTCTTCGGCCAAGTCCCGCATACTGAGTCTTCGGCTAACTTTTTCAAGCAAGTTCAGACGGGCTTCGAATTGGCCTTCGTCAGGACGCACCAAAGCTTCTTTTCGGAACTGGATTTCTCTAAGAGGTCCGGCCAGAGGATTGCTTGCCCCGACTTCGGCATAGAACCATTTCAGCACCCAATCAGTATACCATCTAGCATTGATGGCCTTAGCAGGGAATCGTAGAGCGTATTCATCTCGAAGCCTAAAATTGATGCTTCCGAAGTCGACCACTACTTTTTCACCTCCGGAGCCTATGAAGGTCTTCGGCTGACAAGTTGCTCTGTGCAATGCTGCGAAGATTTCAGCCCTCCCCTCACAACCTTCGGCTCTCAGAGCCCACTCGAAGATAGCTAATCTAGCTACAGCATTCGGAGACAGTTGGGGGAGGGTTACATGAAACAAGTCGAGGACTTCAGCCAAGAAATCTACAGCAGGGAGGCCCAAGCCTGCTTCGAAAAAAGCTTCGAACACTACGACTTCTCCGGGTCTTGGTGATGGGATTGCTTCTTTCCCTGGTTTTCGAATCATGACTCCCGCACCTATATTTCCTCCTACTGCCATTGCCAGGGAATCTCTTTTGCAGGTTGAAGATCCTAATTCAAAGGATTGGTCCAGATATTTGGTCGATGGAGGGCACAGACCTTGATCATCGGCAATTTGGGGATTTTTTCCCTTTGCCGCCATGGAAGTTGTCGCCTGCATCGAAGGCGTTGCCGTCACTGTTGCCGCTGCCGCTGCCGCAGCCGCTTGTTGACGAGCCAAGGTCGAAGGAGGAGCAGAGCCTTTGGTCTTCGCCATCGCAATGACTGGATCGATCTGAGAGAGTGGGGACTAGGACTCTAGAACTCGAAAGCTAGGGCTCAAGAACTCAAAGGGCTCAAAAGGCTTTTGACTGGGAGCAAGCAGTGAAAAGGTAATCGAGTAAGTTCTGGAGTTCTTTATTTATAGCCTGAACTTTCCGTTTGTTACCGTTTGGGCTCTGCCCTTTCGCATTCCCGCCTGTTATTTTCCTCCGAAAATAACGCCTCGTATAACTCCGTTAGAAACAGAAACTAACGGTTATATTTTCTAAGTCTAAAAAGACTTTCGAACTTCTTGAGTCAGTTCTAAGATAGTTCGAAAAGTAATTACCTTGTGACTGATTCGAAGTTCATATCTTCATGTATTTCGGAGATAAAACAAAAATCAATAACCCCTATGATTGGTTATCTTTTCTTTCCGTATACTGCTCTCCTAACGTTACAGATCGAACGGAGAAGCGTATTCGAGGGGCTACTGTTGGGGGAAAAATATCTCATCTTCGGGGTTATTGCCGAAGCAGCATGAAGACAGCCAACCAGTTCGAAGATTGTCCGAAGGCCATCTTCGAAGATGCTCGGAACCTGGTTCGAAGCCCGAAGGCAGGCATTGGTTCGAAGTATGTCTTAGAACCAAAGCCCTTCAGGATCTTTTTTGCCAGCTAAGATGGAAGACTTATCTTCTATCCTAATAGATTAGTCTTTTACCATTTTAGCCCTATTAAGGAAACCAAATAGTTTCCTTAATGTCGGTTGTAATAGAGGGGTAAATAGGTCTTTTCCTTAATGTTTAGGCCTATAAATACCCCCCATTTTACCCTGTAATGAGGCCCGATTACAAGGGAATCAATATACACTTTCGAACTATTCTAAGCTATTATCCTTTCGGAGGCCTAGAACAGTTTGCTTCGCAAACACTTCGTTTGTTAGTTTCTTTTCTACAGAAACCTGTTAGCGTAATCTTTTACGCCAACAACCCCCTTCTCACCCTATAATACACATCGAATACTCAGATATTCAATATACAACTTCAAACTACTTTGAGCTATTATCCTATTTGGAGGCTTGAGATAGTTCACTTCACAAACTCATTGTTTGTTAGTTCTTAATCTTAGAGAACCTGTTAGCGTAATCTTTTATGCCAACAAAACCCTAAATCTTCTAGCACTTTTATAACTTCTCCCAGGGTTCTGTCTTCATAATTTTCTCTCATTTTTTCTCATCCTTTCATCATTTTTTCTTACCCTTCATCACGAGATGGATGTTTCGTTGATGAGTCAGAGTGGCCAGCCAGTAGCATATGGGCTGATATTAACCACTACCCCCTTGGGGAGTGGGTCTCCTACCCTAATGGAGTGTCTCGCCAAGAGGTGGGTCAAAACCCCGGTCCACAAGCACAAAGCGCCGGATGTAGTGGTGCACTGATTCATCATAGCTCGTTCCGATCAGGTAATTTACCGACTTGTTTCCAACGTATCTAGTGTCCTTTTCCATCCTTCCTTCGCCAAAAATTTCTTGTAAGGCACCAATTCAATCGCATCACCTTTTACCTCAGTCAGCGCCACCCGCCTCTTCAATTGTGCGAACACTTGACGAGCTAACTGATGATCCTGCTGGTGCCTGATCGACCCCACTTGCTAGAGATACTACTGCGGAAACCATGATTGGGGCCTATCACCGGGGGTCGTAACTATTGACTCTAATGTATCGGCTAATGCCACCGATTCGGCCATGACAACTGAGACCGATGTACCAGTAAATGAGGGGGTGACTGCTGTCATCGTCGTCGTGGTGACTGATGCTGGGTTTCCTCCTGATCCAAGCCCTCATCAGGTATTTTTCCTTATTTTATCTTCTTTCTACCTTCCTCATGACTAACATCGGCTTTGAATGCAGCCAATGCAAGGTACTAAGGACCCTCTTGCCCCCTAGGGAAGTTTTGAAGAGGAAGGTTCTCATATCCTTCTAGTGACAGTAGTGGAGGATGATGCCACTGTCTCTTCTGCCGACGATGTTTCACAATTGGCTGACTTCATGGCGCCTGTTAATGTAAGTGCTCTTTTCCTTGACTTGTATCTTTCCTTTTAGTCCTTTGCCTAGTAGTTTTCTTTTGATGTCTAGCTGAACATGGAGGGTGAAGCCATCGATGCTTCCTCATCGGTTGTGACTCAACTATCCTCGGTAGTGAAGGAGGTGTTGTCAGACTTCCTTTCTCACCTGGAGGCTTCAGTGGAGGTCCTAGTCAATGCCTCGGGACTGATACAGGGTCGCTTAAATGATGTCTTGGATCACTTCTCACTAGAATTGGCTGATGCCCTTACGCAAGCCACATATCTAGAGTTCCATCACCCAGTAGTGCGGCGAGCCATCAAGCGGATAGCCGATCGAGCCAATTGTGCACTGTTGTTGGAAGTTATGAAGACTCACAAAGAGACAATCAGGACCGAGAGTACCCTCTTAAATCATATTGAAGCTATGTCATTATCCACATCACGGGAGCTCAATCGGCTTTGGGTGGAAGAATCTGATCTGTTGATGAAGCAGGAGGGGATTCGGGTGAAGATCGTTCAGCAAGAGAGTGTTGTCACCTCTTTCCCGGCTCGGGTCGATGCGCAGAAGCAGCGACTTGCTAGTGTCATTCGCTAGGCGCAGTGTCGTCATTGCTTCCTCCAAGATATTCTAGGTTCAGACGCCGAAGACTAGGCCATTCTCTAGATCGTGGACTCAATTCGATTGCAGGTGATTGAAGCCATTCGTCGAGCACTCCTTTGACCCGATGTAAAATCAACGATCTTTGTAATGAAACATTTGTCCCTTCTGTAATATATTGTCATTGATTCCTTTGATTTGATGTTGAGCTTGTTTGCGTTTTGTGTCTAAGGGAAATGCTTCCGCATCGGTCATCTAAAAGCGATACCATCGGTATTAGTTGTTTCTGCGTGTATATCTTTTTTCTTCATCCGAACGATCGCACAATATTTCCTTAAGTACTTCCTGTTCAGCCTCTTCCCATATCTCTGATGTAGTAGCCTTCGATCTGTTTATCTCATCGGGGATCTGGGTACTTACAAAGGTTGGCCTCAGTCTGTCGTTAGGTTCGATGTTTGTATTCTCATAGTTCATCAATTGCAGCAAAGTCTTGACCGACTCCACCCTTCGTTTCGGTGTCGTATTTACAAGATGAGCTTAGGAAGCTTCTCATTGATCGGGTTGATACCATTATCTGATACTTCAAGAGAGTTGTTGTCCCATGCATTTCTTGATAGACAGATGACTCCTTTTGTCTCTCGTACTGATAAATCGGTTGCAGCTATGTTAACCGATTTATCAGTGGGGACGATTTTCACCTGATCACCAACCCACTGTACTAGGCTCTAGTGCATCATCAAAGGGACGCAACAATTTGCATGTATCCAATCACGCCCCAGCAATAGTTTGTAAGATCCTTTTCCTTGTATAACGAAAAAGGTAGTCGGCATCGTCTTGCTATCAATCGTCAATTTTGCATTCAATACTCTCATCGTGTATGATGAGTTGCCACCGAAGTCCCTTAATACCATATTAGTTCTGATGAGGTCCTCATGCGCTTTTCAAAGCTTACGGAAGGTGGCATAAGGCATCAAGTTGACAGCCACCCCTCCGTCTATCATCATTTTGGATATCGGCTTCCCATTAACCAATCCTTTGATATAGAGAGGTCTTAGATGTCGATGCACAAAGTCTTCTGGTTTGTCAAAAATGCTGGATGTGGAGCCAACACTAATTGAGCCATAGTATCGCCCTATTCTGTGTCATCTTATGAGATGGCCCAATATTCGTCAGGGAGGAAGAAGACCATGTTTACCCTCGCATCTTTCTTATCCTCGTGATCGGCCTTATCTTTTACCCGCCATTCACTTTTGATCCTTCGGGGCCAATCTATTTATTCATCGCACCTCTGTGTCTTCAATTCTCTTTGTCGTAGATATTGTACCCTTCTCTTCTGATTCCTCGTGAAAATACCATTGGGTCACCATCGCGACTTCTCTAGTGCGGCACTGCCATCGACTGGTTGGCCGATTTCCTTAGAGTTGATGGGGCTGAGCCTTTCGAGCGCTGTTACCCTCAGTGGTGACAACCTTTAGTGAACGGCTTCTTTATCATGTGGCCTTGGCTTGACGTTATATGGCCAATGATCGTCTTGTGTTGTATCCTTAGCATCACATCCTGAGCAGTCATCCATTCATGGTAGATACAGCCCTTTGTTCCAGCAAAGCTTGAAGAATTCACAATTCCAATGAGGATTAAAATGTGAGTAACCGTGGTTGTCTTTGTCATCCATCCTCTCCTTCGACTTCCTTTGGTATTTCCCGATGAGGTATGAAGAAGTGATGCTATTGTTGGTTTGCCAGCTCCTTTTTATATGCCGATCATCAACGTGATGTGCGTGCACCATGTTGACTGGGAACGGATGACCGTCAATGTTCATCAGCTTCTTTCCATCATCAAACTTGATTCGGCCTTGCTCTACGGCTGACTGGATCTGCTGCCTGAATACCTAACACTTATTAGTGTGATGCGATGGAGAATTGTGCCACTTGCAGTATTTCGTCTTCTTTAGCTTATCGGCAGGTGGTATCACGTGGTCAGGTGATAGGTGAATCTGCTTCTCATTGAGCAACGAATCGAATATTTTATCGGCCTTGTTGATGTCGAAGTTGTACTTTTCCTCTTTATTGGCCGGTTTCACCCAGGGGCATGCAACTTGTTTCTTGTTTCTGTACCATTCGGCCATACCGACTTCTACATCTAAATCACTACTCTTGTTGGAGTCCGAATGGTATACCTGACTATTTTTGTTTCTTGGAATCGGTTCTCATGTGCCGATACCCTTTGCACCAGTTGGGAGAGGCTCTCAAACTCATGTGATGAAAATATCTCCTTAATTGGATTCAGAAGTCCTTGAAATGCCAATTCTACCAACTAGGTAGCACTGAGGCTCAAGCTGTAGCATCTGCTCCGTATGTCTCGGAACCTCTGCACATAATCTTGTACCAACTTGTCCATTCTTTGCTTCATGGTCATCAAGTCAGTGAGCTTCATCTCTTGAATGCCGACGATGAAATATTGGTGAAACTTATCCAAATCTGCCATCCTCTGATGGAATCCATTGATAGTGAGGCAAACCACGCGAAGGCCGATCCTGATAGGGAGAGCAAGAAAAATCGGACCCTCGGCGCTTCGTCGGCAGATGCCTCTCCACATTGGGTGAGGAAACGGCTGATGTGCTTGATCGTGGAGATCGAGTCTTGTCCCAAGAACATGGTGAAGTTGGGTGCCTTGTATCAACCGGGCAGTGGTACTCGGTTGAACCATTTTGGATACTGCCGCCGATACATGTATGTATGCTTTTTGGGCTTCAGCCCAAATTGAACTCTGATAACTTCTATGATCTGATTCACCTAGTCATCTTCTTGCTACCCCAGTGTTGGGTACCAGTCAGGCATTGTGGCCTACTGATATTTCTCTAGCCAAGCAGTGTTGTATTTATGTTTACCCTCATCATTGTAGGGTTGTGTTCCGAAGTACACGGTCCTATGGTACCCCTAGGGAATGTTGTCGGGTGCCCCCTAGGTGGCACGACGTCTAGGAGCATGTTCCTTACGACACCATATGTGACTCATGGGGCTTCATGTCTTATCATCCTAGGCTGACCATTGAGAACGGCACCGACGCACCTCTTTCGAGGTTATACAGTGAACTCGATGGAAAGTCCCGAGCAGGGGCCGATGGTTGGGTCATCCTACTTCCTTCATGGCCGACTGAGAAGGTCGGCTGTTCTAGCCTCATTAGCCCTTGCGGCTGTGGAGCCGGTCGAGTGTGATGTGGATTCTATAACAGTCTGGTCTAAGTATCGGGGAGATACGTAGGACCTTGTGGTGGCTTGTGGACTACATTGTCATCAATAGTCTTCTTGATCAGCCCGCGGAGGTTGTTGACCAATGTTCCAGATTGATTGATGAGCGCATGGTGAAGCGCGTTGTCGATGATCTCCTGGAAATCGACATGGGGGCTTTCTATCGGCTGACTGATCTCCATTGAAGGATATGCCCAAGAAAATTTCATGGATCGGATGTTCTGATAGGTAGTATCAGAAGTTTCGATTATTATCTTGTCTCGAAGAGCAAATGTTGCTTCTGAAGTTCCGATATGGTATCGGAATTTTCGACGAGCCGAAAGTTCCAATTCGGAATCGGTGAATTTTTGTACTGATCGAAAGTTCCGATATGGTATCGGAAGTTCCGAGGTGGGCAAAAAAGATTGGATCTGTTGTGTGTCATGCTGAATTTGGAGACTAGAAAATACCTTGTGGGAAGTTTCGATCCAGGATCAGAAATTCTGATGTGGGGTATCAGATTGGATCTATTACGAATACGGATAAGTTTTAACTAATTTGTGGGTTCCAAGATGTGCACGACCCAGAGGGCTTTCAGCCCTATATAAGGAGAGGAGGAGGAGGTCTTGGGACAAGGAATAAGCCTAGATTAGACCTTGCCACCCAAGAGTCCTTTCCTCCTTTCTTGATCTCAACCGTTGAGATCGAGAATTTCCCATCTCTCACGTGCAGTGCTAGCACGCTGCCGTGAGAGGAACTCCATCCCTGTATGTGTGGACTCCGTGGAGGCATTGCTCCATAAGCAATGCTCGTGGCCGTCACCACAAAAAAGGCGACTTCTTCATCGATTGGATCGGCAAGGAACGACTAGAACAAAGCGAGGATAGGCTTGACGTGTTTCATCAACCTCTTCTTCCACTGCACCTAGCATGTAAAGTGCTAGAAGGTACCGATCTATGATCTCACAAGCGCATGAGCCTAGGGCTGTAGGGTGGAAATTTTGAATTTGCCGACTAGCGTAGCTCCCCTATTCCCCAACAGTGGTATTAGAGCCTACGTGCGTAGTGTTCGATCTGGATCCATCATGTATGGAGATACATGGTGGAAAAATAGATTAGATTTGTTTCTGTCCGTGGAAGATCAGAAGTTTCGATATGATCGGAAGTTCTGATGGCGGATCGGAAGTTTCGTTACTGATCGGATATTCTGATATCGAATAATGATTCGATACAGAAAGCAATTGTTGTGATGCGGGATTCCGATATTGATTGGAAATTCCAACAGATCGGAAGTTCCGATGCTAGATCAGAAGTTCCAACCCACGTGATTTTGAAAAACCGAGCTTACTGACGCGGGTTTTTCAGATCTAGAATCCAGTCATCTATAGATTGCTCGCCTAACTTTCTTTCGCAGAGAATGTCATGACTAGCATGGCCTTGGTTAAAATGTGATGTATGAGATGCATGCAATGAATGTAAATTAAATATGGCCTGCGAGTCATGGTTATTTATAGCCTAAGGTTGATGTAAAATTTATTACGGCTTGTATGTCGTTTCTGCGGTGCTTCGGCCATGGAATTAGTATAGCCTATGCGAGATGGACTAGTACTCTTCAAGGAGGCTGGCAGAACACACTCGATGATGGGAGCCATGGAGATGAACATCGCCATGTGAAGAAGGCCATGCTATGTCACAGTTAATGTGATTGCATGTGATGCTTCTTATGTTCATGTTATTCCATTCTTGCATGTTTCGTGTGCACTTGGGACGTTATGATGCTAGAATAGTTTTCCCTCAGAAAATTAAGTGTTGATGCTCTTCCCAACAGCTGCATCCACCGAGGTTCATGCTCATCGATAGTGGGTCTGCCAAAGCAGGGTGCTATCTTTTATCTCGACCAGTTGGGGTGGAAGTTGGACATTTGAACGCATAGTGTTGGTTCACTTGATGAGGCTATCAAAACGGTTTTGGGCCTTGGAGCATAGGAGTTGGGGTCGAGCATTGGATGCTTCTCCAACGACAAGAGTCATACGATGTGATTAGCAAGGAGTTGCTTACCTATGTCAACTAGCTTCTAGCAGTGATTCCAAAGCTCACTAGGAGATAGCGTGACCATAGATCTAGCGCCACTATTAGTCAGGAGAGGGAAAGTGATTGGTTTAGATAGTGGGACATCTTTTATTGGATAAAAAATAAACATTCCATAGTGCTGAACATTGCATTGAATCTTTTGTAGATCATGGCACCGACTGTTATGAACACTTTACTCTTTATTTTGTGATTGATTCTTTTTGGAACAACTTTTATTGATTGGTTTAGACACTTGAGAAGTGTTCTCAAGCGAGAGGAAAATGTTCTAGAGGAAACCCACTTGGATGAATTAAAACAGATTGGATATGTTTCTATTAGCAATACTTCGGCAGTTCTGATACCTGATCGGAAGTTCCGATATTTGTCAGATTGGTGGTTCTGATGGTTGATCGGAAGTTCCGATGACGAACAACATTTGCGACAGAGAAGTATAAATGTTATTGAAATTACTCTTGTGACTCGTCCAAGTGATTCATGGGTATTTGATACTGGTTCGATGATTCGCACTTGCAAATCGTTGCAAGGACTGAGTAGGTCAAGAAAGTGTGCAGTAGGTGAATTGGATATTTGCGTCGGCAATGGTGCAAAGGTTGCAGCGTTGGCCATTGGCATTTATTCTCTGTCACTACCCTCAGGATTAGTTCTGGAATTAAATAATTGTTATTATGTTCCAGCATTGGGCAGAAACATTATCTCTTTCTCATGTTTGGAGGAAGAAGGTTATGAGTTCGTGATAAAGAACAAATATTGTTCAATATTCTCGAATGGTATGCTCTATGGTGTTTGTCCATTGGTGAATGGATTATACATTCTAAGTCTCGAGGATGCACACGTTTATAACATTAGTACTAAGAAACAACGACTCAATGATTTGAATCCCACCTATGTCTGGTATTGTCGTTTGGGTCATATAAATGAGAAGCGTGTGCAGAAGCTCCATTACGATGGACTTTTGGAGTCATTTGATTTTGAATCATATGACACATGCGAGTCTTGTTTACTTGGCAAAATGACAAAGACACCTTTCACTGGACAAAGTGAGAGGGCGAGTGAGCTATTGGCCATAGTATATAATGATGTGTGTGGTCCAATGAGTCACACGGCTAGGAAAGGATTTCAGTACTTTATTACTTTTACCGACGACTTTAGTAGATATGGCTATGTCTACTTGATGAGGCATAAGTGGGAATCCTTCGAAAAGTTTAGGGAGTTCCAGAATGATTTACAAAATCATACGAGCAAGACAATTAAATTTCTACGATCGGATCATGGGGGTGAATATTTGAGCCATGAGATTAGTGATCATCTGAAGTAATGTGGAATTGTTCCATAGCTGACTCCACCAGGCACACCTCAATGGAATGGGGTGTCCGACCTTAGAACCCACACTTTGTTGGACATGGTGTGGTCCACGATGAGTCACACTGATCTTCCATTATCCTTTTGGGGTGATGCTTTAGAAACCGCAGATTTCACGATTAATAGAGTTCCATCTAAGTCAGTAGAGAAGATGCCATATGAGATGTGGTTTCGGAGGCATCCCAGTTTTTTTTTCTAATGATTTGGGGATGTGAGGCATATGTCACACGTATGACGTCTAACAAGCTCAGTCCTAAGTCTGACAAGTGCTTCTTTGTGGGGTATCCTAGGAAATCCAAAGGATACTATTTCTATAATAGAGAGGAGGGCAAAGTGTTTGTCGCTCGGAATGGTGTATTCCTTGAGAAAGAGTTTCTCTCAAAAGGAGTTAGTGGGAGGACTGTGCATCTCGAAGAGGTTCAAAAACCACTAGAAAGTGTTCCAGATCCCACTTGGCCAGAGGAGGAGGCGCAAGATGTTGCTGGCCCTCTTCTGGATACACCAGCCCCGCGGAGGTCTGGGAGAGTAGTCCATGCACGAGAGAGGTACATGTTCTTGACCACAGGGCATCGCGATGTGTTGTTGTTGGACAACGATGAACCCAAGACCTATGCGGAAGCAGTGATGGAACCATACTCTGAGAAATGGCTTGGAGCCATTGGATCTAACTTGGAGTCCATGCGTGTTAATCAAGTTTGGAACTTGGTTGATCCACCCGATGGTGTAAAAACTATTGAGTGTACATGGATCTTCAAGAAAAAGATAGACGTTGATGGAAATGTTCACATCTATAAGGCACGATTGGTGGCGAAAGGTTTCAGATAGATTCAAGGTGTTGATTATGATGAAACATTTTTGCCTATCGCTATGTTTAAGTCTAATCGGATCATCGTAGCTATTGCCACATTTTATGATTATGAGATATGGCAAATGGATGTCAAGATGGCTTTCCTAAATGGAAACCTAAGTGAGGATGTGTACATGACACATCCTGAAGGTCTTTACGGTCCACGGAATGCTGGGAAAGTTTGTAAGTTGCTAAAGTCCATTTATGGATTGAAGCAAGCTTCTCAGAGTTGGAATCTTCGTTTTGATGAGGTAGTCAAAGGGTTTAGCTTCATCAAGAACAAAGAAAAGCCTTGTGTTTACAAAAAGTCTAGTGGGAGCTCACTTGTGTTTTTGGTCCTATATGTGGATGACATATTGTTGATCGGAAATGACATTCCTTTGTTAAATGCTGTCAAGACTTCACCGAAAAATAGTTTTTTGATGAAAGATCTTGGAGAGGCAGCATACATTCTGGGCATAAAGATCTATAGAGATAGATCTAAATAGTTAATTGGATTAAGCCAAAGTATGTACATTGACAAGGTTTTGAAACAGTTCAAAATGCAGAATTCCAAGAAGGGTTTTCTGCCAATGTCACATGGTATTTCTCTTAGTAAGACTCAGTGTGCTGTGACACCTGATGAGCTAGAGAAGTTGAGTGCGATCACGTATGCCTCCGCAATTGGATCCATCATGTATGCCATGCTATGTACACGCCCATATGTGTCATATGCTCTAAGTGTTACAAGCAGTTACCAATCAAACCTGGGTGAAAGTCATTGGGTGTAGTAAAGAGTATATTCAAGTACTTGAGAAGGACTAAGGAAATGTTCCTGGTTTACGGTGGTGAAGCTCGTTGTAAGTGGTTACACGGATGCTAGCTTTCAGACCAATAAAGATGATTCTCGATAGTAATCTGGTTTTGTGTTCTGCCTCAATGGAGGCGCGATGAGTTGGAAAAGTTCCAAGCGAGAGACGGTGGCCGATCCAACAAAATCTAAGTATATGTCTGCTTCAGAAGTGGTGAAGAAGGTCATTTGGATCAAGAAGTTTGTTTCTAAGCTGGGTGTTGTTCCTAGTGCGTCTAGTCCAGTGGACCTCTATTGTGATAATAGTGGTGCCATTGCGCAAGCCAAGGAGCCTAGATCGCACCAGAAATCCAAACATATACTTCGGCGATATCACCTGATCCGCAAGATCATTAAGAGAGGTGATGTGAAGATTTCCAAGGTGCACACGGATTTGAACATGGCGGGTCCGTTGACGAAGTCTCTTCCACAGCCCAAGCATGAGGCGCATATGAGCTCCATGGGTATTAGATACTTGCGTGAGTGAGTCATGTGTTTGTGGAAGATGCTAGTAGAGTCTATGTTAATGTATGAGGATAATTGTTATCTTATTCCTTGAATAAATATCGTTTGCATTCAATTAATGAGTACGACTTGTTATGTGAAACTATTTGTTTTATGATTATGTTGTTCAAAAGGGTCCCTAATCTTGTCATCATGTGGGACAGTGATGATACATGGATTAGCACATCCGACTGATTGATGATTGTGTTTCACAGATCATAGACATAAAGATGACAAATCAGTGATGTGGACACATGTTGGTGAACATGGTGTTGGACAGACCCACTTGAGATACTGTTGAGATTGTTATGTGCCAACAGTTGTCATCTCAAATGGTGTACCTACAGATTCCTTGGACCTAAGATCGTCATTTGATTCTAGAATGCGTAGTGACACACTTAGATGCTTCCTAACGCTATTCCGTAACAGGGTAGTAATAAGGGTTGTTTTCAGGTGTGTTGTGAAACATGTCTTGGGATATGAACGGTCAAGATGGAATTTACCCCTCCTAATAATGGGAGAGTCGTCGCTGAGGAGCCATGCTGAAGAGTGTGGGCCTCATGGCTCCAAATGTGATGAGTCATTGTCACCGATAGTCAAAGAGGACTGAAAAGAGAGAAAAGACTTGCTGTGTCTGGGCAGCATGTGACTCAGGTACACAGGCAGCGAGCGACTACCGAGCAGAGGGGCCGCGAAGTTGGGATGGCCCAATCCGGGTACATGGGCTAGGATCAGCAGAGGATCCACTAGGCTATTGACCAGGATTGACTCAGGTACACGAGCGGCGAGCGATTGCCGGGCTGAGAGAGCTGCAGAATTGGGCCGGCCCAATCTGGGTACCTGGTGCAAAGTCGGTAGACGCTTTGTCAGTTTCGGCACAAAACTGACGACCGCTGATCTCGGATCTAACCGTTCTGAGGCGCAGCCGTAGCTGCTACGAAAGCTCCGCATCAGAACAAGTTATCTTTATTTAGGTTTTTACTATTTTGCCTTTAGGCCCACAGTCTGTCAGTCGAGTCTGTAAAAAATCCTAAGGGCATTTCAGTCTTTTCCAATTTTATTCAGCGTTTGTAAAAAACCCTAGGGGTATTTCTGCATTTTTCCCATTTATTGGGCTGCCTATAAATAGGCCCCAATATCCTAGGGTTAGGGTGACCCTTTTACTGAAATCACTTTTCTAATCAAAGATTGGGTCATTTTCTCTATTTCCCTGTGTGCGCCGCCGGCGAGCATTTTATTTTGTTTTGCTCTGAAATCGCCTCCGCAGTTCATTCCTGTTCATCATGGCCAATCAAAAATTGCGTTCCGTCTCTCAACCGTCGAATATCACTCTGTGGAGTTATTATTCTGATTGCCTCGATTCGAGTGTCATATTTGTTCTTCTGTTCTGAGTTCTCCGTAGTAAATTTCTTTGGCCTTATAGTTTTACTGTTCCTGCAGTTTTTTATTTTGTCTTTTGCCTGCAGCTGTGCGATGGACTTCACGAAGCAGTTATTTCAAGCTGTCTGCAGCAGCATGTTGTTTTGCTAAGTAGTATTCTGCATATCCTGTCATCTAGCCTATATAGCTTTTGGCCTAGAGCTGCAGCTGCGTCATAGCTTCTTGTTTTTTATTTTGGTGTGTGGCTGGTTTTTCCTGCACTGCAGAACATCATGTGTATTAAACAAGTTTCTTTCACGTAGGCTGGTTGCTAGCTCTGAATCTAGGAAATAGGTTGGATTTTTAAATTCCTGTTTTTGTCTCAGTAACTCTGGATGGCGTGTAAATCCTTGGTCTAGCTGTATTGCCTGAAGCTAGGTTGTGTTCTTTGCTCTTCGATTGTGGACCCCACGGCGTACTATTTTTTTCTGGCAGCAATCTTTGGTTTCCGTGATCAGAACTCCACTTTTTGATTTTACGGAATACAGGCTTCTGCAGTCCTTCTTTGCAAGCTTCGCCAGCTATCTATAAAATTTGTCTGCAGCTAGTAGGTAGTCTTTCTTCTAGGTAGCAGGCCTATGGAGTAGCTTCGCAGGCTACGTCTTTTGCAGCAGCAGTGTTATTTTTTTTATACTCGAAGCTAGCTTCGTTCTGACATTCGCCTGTTTCTGGTTTTTACCGGCTTCGAAGTTGTTCCTACACTTCACTGGTTTTAGAACGTGTTCGAAGTCCATTTCTACACTTTGCACGAAGCCTTTGACCGAATCAGTAGACTTCGATTTGTCTGGGCTCACGGCTTCAAGGTCTTAGCTTCGGACAGCAGACTTCGATTGCTGTGTAGAGCTCTGATATTTGCGTGGTCCCCACAGCACACACATGCCTCGCTTGTTCTTTGCCCGTTCGGTTCGAAGTTTTTCCTTAGATTTCGATTTTGCACTGAACCTTTTGAAGCAGGCTTCGGCTGCTACACATTGAACTGTACTACACAGGCTTCGACTACTCCAGGCTTCGTACGTTCACATCTCATAGGCTTCGTCAAGTACCTAACAGGAGACAAAACTTGAACAGTAAGATTCCTCGTTTTACGTGCACTCATGATAAATCTTTGTGATGATCTATTTTAGTGAAGCTTGATTCATCAATGTCTTAAATGCTTTATTAGTCTGCCTATTAGCACTTTGTTGGTGTCTTTTCGATTAGGACACCGGTTGTTTTTAGGCTAGATCTTTTGTGGCTATGTTGATCTGTTTACCTTTCCGAGCTAAGTCTGTTGAGGTGCGTTGGGTGTTAGGAGCAGGCCATTGATTCGAAAGAATTTTTTAGGCGCCCATTCACCCCCCCTCTGGTCGCTACTTTTGGTCCTACAGGTGGTATCAGAGCCTGGTTAGGGTTTTTCCATACCTTAACCAGTTCTAAACCACAGTAGTGATCATGACGTCTCCTGGAAAGGTCCCGTCCTTGGAAGCTTATGGCTATAATTATTGGAAGACTCGCATGCGAGCCTATCTCATGAGCCAAAGATCGGACATCTAGGACATTTGTATTTACGCTACTTTCACAGTGTTGCCTGTTGCTGAGCACACTACTCCAGATATTGTAGCCCAGCATCAGAACAACAACAAAGCGGTGAATATTCTGTTTTCTGGTTTAGGTCCCACTGAATTTGAGTGTGTGAGTCATCTCTCCACTGCGAGAGAGATCTGGGCTACCCTCCAGGCACACCATGAGGGGACAGCCCAAGTCAAGCTCTATCAGACCTACCAGTGTGAATATGAGAATTTCACACAGAAGTCAGGTGAATCTGTTGAAGCGTTGTTTGGTCGTTTTCAATCGATCATAAACAAGCTTCGGGACAACAAGGCTAAGGGTGTTTAGTTAGTCTCAAATCATGAGCAGGCGCTCAAGGTTCTCCATACCTTAGACCCTAAGATCTAGGAGATCAAGGTATCCTCTATCATTGAGAGCACGTCTTATGATACCTTGACCATTTCTGAGTTGTTTAGCAAGCTGAAGGCCACTGAGGTTGATACCCAGTTGAGATCAAATCTCACTGGCTCTGGATCAAAGTTCCTGGCCCTTGTTACACCATCTGCTGATCCCTCTTCTATGAGTTGTGCTGGGTTCTCTTTGATGTCTATCACTGAGGACCAGCTTGAGTCTTTGGGAGATGATGACCTGTGTCTTTTTAACAACCGGGTGCGTCGTGTTTATGACCAAAGAATGTTCAAAAGACACGGCATGAAATACGGGTGCTTTGAGTGTGGTGACCCAGGACACTTCATCGCCGACTGCCCCAAGCGCAATGACCACAAGAAGGGCACCGGTGGTGGCCTCCACGACTCCGGCAAGCACGACAGCTCCTCCTTCAACAAGGGCAATCCAAAGACCAGATTCTTCAGAAAGGCCCTGAAGGACTACCGGCGAGAGAACAAGAAGCACGACAAGGCCTTCTTCACCGAGATGGAGAAGAGCTACTCCAAGCGGTCCACGTCTTCTTCCTCTTCATTGAGCTCAAGCGATGAGGAGATCATCATTAGGAAGGGGAAGGACAAGGACGATCCGGCGGGCCTTTGCTTCATGGCCTTCGGGGACAGACCAAAGATCCGCTCACATCAACGCCGAAGATCCCGCAAGAGCTTCTGCTCAATGGCTCTTGGGGATAAGGAAGAGAAGGGCTCCTCCGATGACTCCGACGACGACGACAACAAAAAGGTATCATCTTATGAACGCGAAATCGTTGATTTACTTGAAAGCAATCGTCAGGAGTTAAAATATCGGGAAAAACTGCTTAGGGTGGCTAAGAAGAGGATAGATGAATTAGAGAGTGAGCTTGCCGTGGCCAATGGAAGAATTGAGAGTCTATCTTCTTCCCCTTGCTTGGGTGATAGCAGTGAGTGCTCAAAGTGTGAGGTGCTTCTGTGTGACTTGTCGACTCTGAAGTCCAGGTACATAGAAAAGAGTTGATGAGAGGGACGCTTTGGCCACTGAGCTTGAAAGCGCTCAGCTGGAGCTGAAAGATGCTCAAGCCACTGTCGTCGTGCCCTATGCTGATTGCCCATCTCATCTAGCGAGTTTAGTTGAGCTGAAAGCCAAGGGCGATGAGCATTTGGGTGATTTGGAGAGAGTGAGAGCTGAGCTGGCACAGACTAGGCTACAGCTTGAGACACTGTCAGTTTCACCCACTGTCTTTGAGAACTGCTTGTCTCTTAGACTGGAGTTGATTAAGCTGAAAGCCGAGAAGTCTGTCCAAGTAGATAGAGAGTGTGAGACCTGCTTGTCTCAGGTGGAGGTTCTAGCTTCCTTGAGAGAGGAGCTAGCTGATGCTCAAAATGAGAACTTTTACCTCCGTTCTATCCTGAGTTGGATCAGTGCCAGAGAGCCATAGCTCGGTATGATGATCCAGCAGTTTAAGGGGCAGGATAGGTTTGGGGTAGGTTACACCTACACCAAGTCTGACTTTGAGAGTGCCATTAGCCGGGCAGTGGAGTGGAGTAAAATGACTCCTGAGCAGAGATACCCCAAGACTCACTCCACTGAGTCTTTCCAGGCTAGTCAGCCCAAGGATGGAGTGATCCAAGAACAGCCCAAAGCTCCACCCAAGAAGCCCATCTGGGTTCCAAAGCCTAAACACCTCCACACTTCTCTTGACTCTCTTCCTGGACCCTCTCAACCCAAGAAGACTACACCAAACACCACTAAGCCCAAGAACACCAAGCATCAACCACATCCCAAGAAGCCCACCTATCATTGTGAGTACTGTCAGAGAGACGGGCATCTTGCGGAGTTTTGCTTCAAAAGGAAGTAGGTTGAGAGAGCAGAGAGAGCTCGTGGTGGTCAGGAGCAGTTCTACCAGCAGGGTGGTAGACTGAGAGTTCCTCGATGCGGGGAGAGGCTGGAGGCCAGGCCACGTCGTGTAGGTGGTGGTAGAGGAGACGACTTTCATGCCCGTGCTCCAAATGGTGGTTTCGTTCCGGCAGAGCTCCAGGCCGTTCTGGATACGGTCGTGGACCTCGTGGCCAAGGCTTTAGGCAGAACCGAGGATCGCGCTTTGAGCCGCGCTTTGGTCCAAACTCTTCTAATGGTTTTTGCTTTCCGTCTTTTTAGCAGATGGCTCGACACTGGTTTAGTTCTTTTGCTAAACCTGGTGCCAGACCATTTGCTCCCCCTTACAACCACTGATTGTGCAGGATCGGGGACAGGAGGACGTTTGGATCATGGACTCAGGATGCTCTCGCCACATGAAGGGACATCGCAGATGGTTCTCCAGTCTCACTCCCCCGAGTTCCAAAGAGTACATCACAGTCGGGAACAGTGGCCAAGGGAAGGTACACGACATTGGCTCAATTTGCATCTCTAACCATTTCTCTTTAAAGAATGTTGCTTTGGTTGGAAATTTGAACTTCAATTTGATTTCTGTTTCGCAACTTCTTGAGGATGGTTTGGAGGTTCGTTTTAAGAAGGGCAGTTCTTCTGTGTGTTGATTCTAGAGGGTCTTTGATTTGCCAGATCTTACCTTTTGGTAAGGTTTTTTGGATTGACTTCTCTAGTTCTTTTGGCCCTTCTCGCTATTTGATTGCTGAATCCTTCTCTGAGCTCTGGAAGTGGCATAGGAGGTTAGGTCATTTGAGTTTTGATCTGCTAGTTAGGTTAAGCTCTATGGACCTCATCCGAGGATTGCCCAAGCTTAAAATGGAGATGGATCTAGTTTGCCATCCCCGTCGTCACAGGAAAATGGTTGTCGCTTCTCACTCACCTGTGACTCAGGTGATGACTTCGTATCCGGGCGAGCTGTTACATATGGACACTGTCGGTCCAGCTCGGGTACGCTCAGCGGTGGGAAGTGGTACGCGTTTATGATTGTTGATGATTTTTCTCGATTCTCGTGGGTTTTCTTTTTGGAGTCTAAGGATGAGACTTTTCATTTTGTTCATGACCTGATTTTGAAGCTGAAGAATGAGAACAATGGTCGGATGCGAGCAATTCGCTCCGACAACGGCTCTGACTTCAAGAACTCTCAGTTCGTCAGCTTCTGCAGTGATCAGGGTCTTGATCATCAGTTTTCTGCTCCTTACACTCCCCCCACAGAACGGCGTCGTGGAACGAAAGAACCGCACGCTAGTCGAGATGGCCAGGATGATGCTCGATGAGCACAGGACTCCTAGGCATTTTTGGGCTGAAGCCATGAACACGGCTTGCTATCTGGCCAACCGCATTTTTCTTAGATCTTACCCAGGTAAGACTTCATATGAGTTGCGGTTTGGCAGACAGCCCAAAGTGAGCCACTTGCGAGCGTTTGGCTACAAGTGCTTTGTGCTCAAGAAGGGAGGGCATTTGGACAAGTTTGAGTCTCGTTGCTGGGATGGAGTTTTTCTTGGCTACGCTTTACATTCTCGAGGCTTCCGTGTTTGGAACCTCGACTCCCAGCAGCTTGTCGACACTTGTGAGGTTTTATTTGATGAGTCCTTGCCTTCTTTGACTCCTTCTTTTGAGCCTTCTAGAGATGGTGAGCTCAGAGAGTCCATCTTCGAGGAAGATGATGACGCTCCAGTTGTTGATGAGGGTGGGCCTTCTGCACAGCCTGCAGAACCCACACCTTCTGAGAATTCGACTGAGGACGAGGGTGGACCTCTGATCACTTCTTCCACTTCAATCGAGCCCCCTCAGTCGAGTCCAGAGGTGCCTGCTGCTGACTCCAGTGAGGTGACTTCAGATCACTAGGGATCCCGAGCAGTTCAGCGTGATCACCCCTCAAAGCTCATCATCGGTGATTTGACAGCGAGAACTTTGCATTCTTCTGTTGACTCTCTTGCTGTGTTTGCTGAATCTGCTTTTGTTGCATCTTTTGAGCCTAGAGACGTTTCTCATGCTCTTTCTGATTCTTATTGGATTAATGCCATGCAAGAAGAGCTTGAGAATTTTGTCCGTAATCGGGTTTGGACACTAGTTGAGCTGCCACCAGGATGCAACCCCATAGGCACCAAGTGGGTGTTCAAAAATAAGCAAGGTGAAGATTGGGTTGTGGTGCGCAACAAAGCTCGACTTGTTGCCTAAGGTTTTTGCCAGAAGGAGGGTATTAATTTTGAAGAAACCTTCGCCCCTGTTGCCCGTCTTGAGTCCATTCGCATTCTCTTAGCCTTTGCTGCTTCGAAGGGTTTTAAGCTTTTTCAAATGGACGTCAAGAGTGCTTTTCTGAATGGGTACATAAAGGAGGAGGTTTATGTTAGGCAGCCCCCTGGTTTTGAGAACCCTAAGTTTCCTCGACATGTTTTTAAGCTGCAAAAAGCTTTATATGGTCTGAAGCAAGCCCCCAGGGCTTGGTATGACCGATTAAAACACTTTTTGTTGGGGAAGGGCTTTGTGATGGGTTCTATGGATAAAACTCTTTTCTTGCTCAGAGATGCTTCAAATTTCTTAGTCGCTCAGATTTACGTGGACGATATTATTTTTGGCGGTACTACTGATGCTCTTGTGTCCAAGTTTTCTGAGTAGATGCACAGCGAGTTTGAGATGAGCCTCATGGGTGAGCTAAAGTACTTCTTAGGGCTCTAGATCAAGCAGACCAAGGACGGTACCTTCATCCACCAAGGTAAGTACACTCATGACATGTTGAAAAAATTTGACTTTGGTGGAGAGTTGAAGCCTCAGATGACCCCAATGGGCACATCTGGGGGCCTGGACAAGGACGAGAGCGGCGTCAAGGTCAATGAGAGAGAGTTTTGAGGGATGATCGGTTCGCTGTTGTACTTGACGGTGACAAGACCGGACATTCAGTTTGCCGTGGGGCTGTGCGCGCGCTTCCAGTCTTCACCACGCGCGTCTCATAGGAAGGCTGTCAAGTGCATTTTCAGGTATCTTACTTATGCGCCTGATCTCGGTCTTTATTATTCAGCATCATCATCTCTTGATTTATCTGGCTTTTCAGACGCTGACTTTGGTGGGTGCCAGTTGGATCGCAAGTCGACTTCCGGTACTTGCCAGTTTCTTGGTTCGTCTCTTGTTTCTTGGTCTTCTCAAATGAAATCTGGAGTTGCTCTTTCGACCACTGAGTCTGAGTATGTAGCTACTACTAGCTGCTGCTCATAGTTAGTTTGGATGATTTCCACATTGCGAGATTTTGGGTTGTTCTTTCCTACCAGAATTCCTTTATTTTGAGATAGCACCAGTGCTATTAGTGTAGGGAAAAACCCTTGTCTCCATTCAAAAACCAAACACATTGATGTGCGCTTTCATTTTCTACGGGATCAATATGAGAAAGGTGTCATTGACCTTGTTCATGTTGATACCCATCATCAGTTGACTGATATTTTCACCAAACCCCTAGATCAGTCAACCTTTGAGCGTTTACGAGGGGATTTGGGTGTTGTGTATCCTTTCTAGGATATTTTGAGTCAGTTTTCTTTCTTCTTTACTCTTTTCTTGAGTCCTTTTGTGTGTGTTCATATCATGCATATTCACATATCACACTTTTGAGCTTGCTTCTGTTATATGATTGAACTGCTTTACTTATTCTAGCTGGTACATGCTTTTGATTACTTGTCAATGATCATGCTTTGGTTCAGTTCACTTGATATGTCTGATAACTGTCATATGCATGACTTTTATGCTTTAAACTAGAAAAATGATCACCATTGCTTCTGGTAACTAGCATGTGTAGGCTGTATGCTCTTGCTATCTGTTACATGCCTTGTAGCTAGTTCCTGACTTAGCTGCAAATATGCAACTTGGACATCTTTATGCTTTTAACATGGAAAATGTGCTATAAAAACAATGAAAAATCAGAAAAATGAAAATTCCATGCCTTTTTATGCTTGAGTTGAAAATATCCAGGTGGGTTTGCTTTGTCGCATTGCATTGTTCTAGACTGCTTACCATAGCACTTTGGTATGAACTAGGACAGTGTAATGTATGCCAAGACCAATGTCTTAAGCTTCTGATGGTCTAGTTCTGGCCTAGGCTTGACTTGGTCGGTCAGCATAAGGTTTGACTTGCAAATAACCCCTGGCAAAAATGAAAAAGGAAAAATAAAAGGCCTGAAAATTAAAAAGATAACAAGTTTGCTGAAGCACTTTGTTTTGGACAATGCTTATCTTGGTAGATATCAGTTAGCTTCTGCATTTCATGCTTTACCTTGCTTGTCAACTGGAAAATGTGGTGATGCTTTTGTTTGCAAAAATTGAAAAATGTGTCCTAATGACTTTCTTTAGATATCATCTGTTGCACCGATCATGCCATGTGTCTTAGATAGTATGTCTTTTGCTATACTTGTTAGATGTTGTAATTGCATTCAATCATATCTGAGAAGCATGCTTTCTACACTCCACCTGCACCCCAGTTGCATTCATTGCATATTTTGAGGGGGAGTTGCTTTTTAGGGGGAGTCTGTCTTTTAGAGTGCATTTAATCTTGCTTGATGAGTCCACTTGTCAACAAGGGGGAGAAATTTTGGGAGAAGAGTTTACGAGGAGTTGTGGCTTTCTCTGGGATTTGCTTCAGGGGGAGTTTTTTTGTCCCGTTTGTCCTTACTCTTTTCATATCCTTGTTGATGATTCTGAGATTGCACTCGTCTTGAGCTTTTTACTTCTGGTTAACCATAATGACTGTTGGGGGAAATTACCCCATTTCTAGGGCTTAAAGGTTAATCCTTCAAAGGCTGAGGAGGACTCCGAAGCTAGTGAGCAGTTGTTCGAAGTATCAGTCGCCACGCCGAAGGGTGCAGTGGTGTGAAGCCCTAGAGAACCCTCCGAATGGGAGATGGAGGCCTCGAAGCCGAAGGACATGATTGATGGGATGTCTAGCTTATCCATCTACCTTGTAGTGTTTTACCTTATATAACCTTATTTACTGTACCGAATAGTTTCCACTATGTCGGTTGTAATCTAGGGGTAAATAGGTCTTTTCCTTATGCTTTTTCACCTATAAATACCCCCCTTTGTACCCTGTAAAAGGGGATCCAGAACAAGTTATTCATTACACTCATTCGGACCACTTGAGTTATTATCCATTACGGAGGCTCAAAGTAGTCCTAAAACACAAACTCCCTGTTTGTCCGTTCTTGATCTCAGAGAACCTGTTGGCGTAACATTTGCGCCAACAGATGGCGCCGTCCATGGGGACTCAAGTTCTAAAAGCTTGTTCTCTGCTGCTGACTGCACTTCGAAGAGTACTTACGGAGGGAGCCTCGGAGTCTCAAGATTCTGCGCACCCTTCAGTTAAGGGCTTCTTAGTGCAGCCCGAAGGCCTTCACTCGACCCCTCGAGTCGTTCGAAGTCCTCCGTCTCCAAGACCTCTTCGTGGCTAGCTATGCCTCCGAAGTGAAGTCAGGCTTCGGGTCCTCTCCGAAGGTCCCCTCGGACCACAGGAGCCGGACCCTCTGCTAATCCGGCGATTCCCGCCGAGACTGCTGGGCGTCGAGCGCCCCGGGGCCTTCAGGCTCCTCCTACGGTGCTTCAGACCGACTACGTCAGCTCCCGAGACCCGGAGGTGCCCTCCGACGAAGACGAAGGCCCTCCCGAAACCGAGGCTACGCAACTAGCCAGGCTTCAGGAGGAGGTATCCAGGTGGAGGCAAGAGGCCGCCGATCGCCTCCGCACTCAAGCTTCCACCGAAACTCCAGGAGGGCCTCAAGACGGTGGTACCCACAATCTCCCAGAAGTTATCCAAGTCCCGGAGGAAGCCGAGAATGCATCCTTCGATGACGAGTCTCGTTACATTGGGATTTGCAGAGAGTGCCTTTCGACCCCAGGTTCAAGGCCTCGAAACTGCACAAGTACTCCGGGGGGTCGGACCCCGGAGAGTTCGCCCGCTCTTACGCCCTGGCAATAGAAGCGAGTGGAGGGGTGCGAAGCACTATGGCAAAATGCTTCCCCCTCGCCCTCGAAGGCGTGGCACTTCGCTGGTTCTGGTCCCTGAAGCCAGGATCGATCAGTTCCTGGGAACAGCTGAAGAAGAAATTTGTGAGCAACTTCCAAGGCACCTTCGTGGCCCCAATGTCCACAGGAAGCTTGTTCCAGGTGAAGCAGCGGGTGGGAGAAACCCTCCGGGAGTACTTCACGCGCTTCGCCCACACCAAATCACAGATCAAGGGCCTGTCTACCTCTTCGGTAGTTGATGCTGCCCGCGAAGGGGTGCTGAACCCCGACCTCCTCAGCAAACTCCATCGAAAGCCGGTGACGTATGTGGCGCAGCTCATGGCATACTTCGAACAGTATGCCAAGGCGGAGGAAGGCTGTCTTCGGCGAGTTGAAGCACCATCGCCCACCCTCCGAGAAGTCAAAAGGGAGCCCGAAGCCTCCGCTCCCCTACAACCTCCACAAGACAACCGCTTCAACGAGTACAAGCGGGGGAAGAAGCATTTCCATTCGGAGGTGCTAAGCATTGCACCGTCCGTCCCGAAGGCACCTGCCAATTTCCAGCAGGCGCAGAACTTCAGGGCTGGAGCACCAAAGCCTCAAGAGAGAGTGCTTGGCAGGCGCCAGAGTCTACTGCGTGCATGGCGATAATGGGAGCCATGACACGAAGGACTGCAAGTCGGTGTTAACCCTTTGGGGTGAATACCTAGGACAAAGTACGGGGCGGGGTGCTTCGGATCGAGCCCCACCATCGGCACGCTCGGAGCCTGTGCAAGCTGTAGCCCGAGCCGGTGCCCCTGAAGCCCCCATGCGGCTGCCGGTGGCCAACATTATGCCACCACCAAAGCAAGAAGACCCGCAGGACCGTGGCAAGAGAGTAGTCCTGCCCATCTCCGGAGGGGGGACCCTTGGAAGCATGTCCAAAAGGCAGCGGCGTGAGTATGTTCACGAGGTCGGGCACATTGGGACCTCGATTTCCGCCGAAGGGATGCTAGAGTGGTCCCATGTGCCCATCTCGTTTACCGCCAGTGATGCTGTGGGGGTGAAGTTCCCCCATGCTAACCCATTGGTCATTTCTGCTGATATAGCAGGAGTGGAGGTCCGAAAGATCCTGGTAGATGGTGGGAGCTCCGTGGACATACTCTTTGCCCAGGCCTTCGATCAGATGTGCATACCTCAGAAGCATCTACTTCCAGCAGCCCGGCCGCTTCAAGGGTTCTCAGGACCGCCTCTCGATGCCCTCGGCCAAATAGGCCTCGAGGTTGCCTTCGGAGAGGGGCCTTTGGCCCGAGTACAAGAGGTGATCTTCGACGTGGTTGACGCCCCATACGCTTACAATGCTATCTTCGGCCGAGGGATGTTGAACCAGTTCGGGGCTATAGCACACCATAATTACCTTTGTCTCAAAATGCCCACGCAAGGTGGAGTGCTTACTATTTCAGGAGACCAAGCTGTAGCCCGGAGGACGGAGTATGGCCATGGGCAGCCGTTAGACCCCCGGCAAGTGCATAATGTGGTGGAAAGCATCGAAGAAGTGCCGGAGACCTCGAACCCTCCGAAGGGATCATCGCTCAAGCCAAGCCCGGAGGGTGAGGTGGAGACAAGAATAATTTCGAAAGATGGCAAAGAGTACCCAGTACAGTTCGGCAAGGGGCTATCCCCGGAAATAGCTGCCTCGTTAGAAGAAGTCGTCAGGAGAAATCTGGACGTATTTGCTTGGACTGACGAAGACATCACTGGGGTCGATCGAAGTATCATCGAGCATAGTCTGCTCGTCAACCCGAAGGCCAGGCCAGTACACCAGGGGCTCCGCAAGCTGTCAGCAGAAAGAGCAAGCCTCACCAAAACTGAAGTAGAAAAATTGTTAAGAGTTGGCATCATCAGGGAAGTAGCCCATACCGAGTGGTTGGCTAACCCTATTTTTGTAAGGAAGAAGGACTCGAACAAATGGCGCATGTGTATTGACTTCACTTCATTAAATAAAGCATGCTCGCGAGACCCCTACCCGATGCCCCGAATAGATCAGCTGGTAGATTCCACAGCCGGGTCCAAATTGCTAAGTTTCCTCGACGCTTACTCCGGATATCATCAAGTATGGCTGAAACGCGAAGACGAAGCCAAGACAAGCTTTATAACTCCTTCCGGAGTATTTTGTTATGTAAGAATGCCTTTTGGGCTACGGAATGCCGGAGCCACCTTTTCTCGTTTAATAGCTAAGGCTCTAGGTCATCAGATAGGCTGGAATGTCGAGGCCTATATGGATGATATTGTAATAAAAAGTGCTCTAAAGCACCAGCATAGCCTAGATCTAGCTGAAACATTTGAGAGCCTCCGGGCATGTGGAGTACACCTCAATCCAGAAAAATGTATATTCGGAGCACAAGCAGGAAAACTGCTAGGGTACTTAGTTTCGAGCAGGGGAATCGAAGCTAGCCCAACACAGATAAGCGCACTACAAAGGATGGCTCCACCAGAGAATTTGAAGCAAGTTCAGAAGCTAGCAGGAAGACTCGCAGCTCTTAGCAGGTTCCTAGCCAGGTCAGCAGAGCAGAGCCTCCCAATTTTCAAAGCACTAAAGGGGTCCGAAAGCTTTCAGTGGACATCAGAGTGCCAGAAGAGCTTCGATGATATAAAGGCATACCTCGGAAGATTATCAATTTTGACCATTCCCCTCCCAGAAGAAACACTGCTCCTTTATCTTGCAGCAACAAGTTCAGCGGTGAGTGTAGTATTGGTCCGAGAAGTTGAGCTTAAAGAAAAGCTAGTCCAGAACCCAGTGTATTTTGTGTCGGAGGCATTATCCGGAGCTAAAGTCAGATACTCCGAGCTTGAGAAGTTTGCTTATGCCCTAGTAATGGCCTCGCGAAAGCTAAGGCATTATTTATTGGCGCATAACCTGATCGTCCCTACATCGTATCCTCTTGGGGATATGCTCCGAAACAAAGATTCTACAGGCAGGATTGGAAAATGGGCGGTCGAGCTGGCACCCTTCGGAATCTCCTTCACGGCAAGAACAGCTATTAAATCTCAAATTATAGCAGATTTTGTAGCAGAGTGGACTCCATCTGCTATTTGGGCCCCGGAAGAACCCTCCGAAGGTTTTTGGACAATATTTTCTGACAGAGCTTATCAAGCATCAGGTGCCGGAGCAGGGGCCGTCATCATATCACCATCAGGGCAGAAGGCCATGTACTCTGCGAGGCTCAACTTCAGGACCACTAATAAAATTGCCGAGTATGAAGGAGTCTTGCTAGGCCTCCAAAAGGCTAAAGCGCTCGGAGCTGCAAGAATAGTGATTAAGACAGACTCCCAAGTCGTCGCAGGGCATGTTGATAAAAGTTTTCAAGCAAAGAATCCACATCTTGCACAATACCTTGAAGAAATCCGCAAGGCCGAAGCAGCATTCAAAGGATATTACAGTTCGAAGTATCCCTCTGGCAGAGAACCAACTTGCAGATATTCTTGCAAAGGCTGCAGCAGGGGCGGTGGACCTCCAGGAGGATGCTTTCTACAAAGAGCTAGCGCAACCAGCAGCTGTTCAAATACCCTCTTCGGAGGTACTGTGCATTCTAATTACAGATTGGCGGGCTCCGATTATGAACATGTTGCAAAGTAGCATAGACCCTCCCGAAGGCCCCGAAGCCTGAAGATTGCAAGCAAGAGCTCGAAATTACAAGATTATTGATGGAATATTATACAAAGCTGGAGTGTGTTCACCCCTATTTAGATGCATCTCACAGCCCGAAGGTGAAGACATACTTCGAGACATCCACGAAGGCTTGTGCGGAGGTCATTTAGCCCCTCGGGCGCTAGCAGGCAAGACGCTTCGGCAAGGATTTTATTGGCCAACTATAGTAAGAGATGCGGAGGAACTGGTTCGATCATGCCAAGGCTGCCAGTGGATGGGCAGACGAAGCCATCGCCCGCCAACTCAGCTTCAAGTTATTGCCCCAGTATGGCCAATGGCTAGATGGGGCATGGACCTCATAGGCCCTTTCCCAATGGCAAAAGGCGGCTTGAAATTTGCGGTTGTGGCAATCGAGTATTTCTCAAAATGGGTTGAAGCGGAGCCATTAACAGCTATCACCTCGAGGAACATCCAAAAATTTTTCTGGCAGAATGTTATATGCAGGTTCGGAGTTCCAAGAGAGTTGACGGTGGATAATGGAACCCAGTTCGAAGCTGACACCTTCCAAACATTTTGTTAAGAACTGGGCATTAAGCTATGCTTCGCGGCGGTGCGACATCCTCGCTCAACGGAGCCGTTGAGCGAGCCAACGGGAACATCCACTCTGGGCTGAATCGCCAAATTGTTGGATTGGCCAAGGGGTTGTGGGTCAAAGAGCTCCCCAAAATCTTGTGGTCCATTCGAACCACTCAGACCAGGTCAACAGGTTTCAAACCATTTAGATTGCTCTTCGGAGATGAGGCCATGACTCCTACGGAGCTCAGAGGTGGATCGCTTCGCGTAATTCAACCTGGGGACGAAGATGACAGGAGCACTTCACTGGATTTGTCAGAAGAAACAAGGCTTCGAGCTGTCGCCAACCTGACTAAGTACCAGGACCACACCAAAACATGGTATGACCCGAAGGTAAAGCTAAATGAGTTAAAGCCTAGTCATCTAGTGTTGCGAAGTGTAATAGCTCCAGGGAAGCTAGGAAACAAATGGGAAGGACCATATGTTATCTTACGCTCAGGACGCCCCGGATCATTTAAATTAGCTAATTTAGAAGGAGAAGAGTTAAAGCATGCATGGCATGCGGAGCACCTTAAGCGTTACTTTGCTTAGGGGCCCCTTGTAATCACTTGTAAAACCTTCCTTTCTATGAATAAAGATAAGGGTCGAATTTTGTTTGCTCTTCGAATATCTCTTACTCCTGATGGACGCATCAGGAGGACGGAGATGCTTGTAGAGCCAAGCATTTTTCCCAAAACCCAGGCAGCTGCCTTCGAACCATTGGTTCAGAGGCTCCGTTGACACCCTACGGATTCCAGTCTCCGGCTTGTTAGGATCCGTAGAAGAGTCTAAGGACTTTAAAGAAAAACAGACTTTTGGCCTCCGGGTGCGAAGTGTCTGTAAAAGAGCCGAAGGTGGCCACCCTACGGATTCCAGGCTCCGGCTTGTTAGGATCTGTAGAAGAGTCTAAGGACTTTAAAGAAAAATAGACTTTCGGCCTCCGGGTGCGAAGTATCTGTAAAAGATCCGAAGGTGGCCACCCTACGGATTCCAGGCTCCGGCTTGTTAGGATCCGTAGAAGAGTCTAAGGACTTTAAAGAAAAACAGACTTTCGGCCTCCGGGTGCAGAGTATTTGTAAAAGAGCCGAAGGTGGCCACCCTACGGATTCCAGGCTCCGGCTTGTTAGGATCCGTACAAAAGTCTAAAGACTTTAAAAGAGAACAAATTTTTAGTCCTCGGGCGCGAACTAAAAATACAAATGATAAGTATAAATTCGAAGCATGCGGTTGTTCGGAGATTCATTGTGCCTAGCGAACCCTTCTCTATAGTAAAGGCTCCGCCACCCACAAGGGGGGTCGGAGGATAGGAGTCACACAGCATACTTTCGAAGCATTTCACATTAAATTATTATACTTTTACATCAAGAGAAGTTTGTGTCTAAGCCTAGGTAAAATCGGAGACCTTTTCGGCCTCTAGAGCTACCTCTACGGCTACTTTGCCCTTCGGAGCTCGAAGCCGCCGAAATTGTCCTTTTAGTTCAGGTGCTTCCCTTCTTCTTCAAGGCTCGCAGTTTCTTCTGCTCCTCTTGAAGCTTGGCCCATGTCAGGAGCCTTTCGGAGTCAGCCTCCGCAGGGTCTTCGGCTCGGTATTCCGAGTCGGACCAGTCAATAGGATTGGAAGACGAAGATCTCTCCGCCTTCTCTTCCTCTTTAATATAAGCTAAGACATCCCGACAGACTTCAAGGGTGATTTCTCCTCCGTCTCCGCGAGGAACAGAAAAACGGGAGCGGCGGTAAGGCCTCAAGCCCTCGAGGTTTGCCCACTCCTTTCGGAGTTCGTCGGTAATTTCCAAAAGTTCGAAGTCAGGGCTCGAAGGGCATGACAAAACCTAAAAAAGAGCAGAACACCCAAGACAAGTTCTTGTTTATAACTTTTTCATTAATAAAAAGAGGCTTTACAAGGCTTCATACACATAGTAACCCTAAGTGGCTAGACCTGCGGGTCGGTTGGTGGAGCAGGAATCGAAGGGGCTGGCGAAGCAGGAAGTGGTGGCTTTGTATGCGCTTGCTTCTGCCGACGGGCCTCGTCAATCCAGGCTTTAGCTGCGACCTTGTGGTCTGTCTTCCAGGTTGACCGGAAGGCTTCCCAGGCCGAAGCCACCTCCGAAGATGGCCGCAGCAAGTCGTTGTCTACGAAGCCTCTAGGAGACGAACCCCCGACTGAGCCGAGGGGGATCCGAAGAGATTCAAGCTGACGAAGAACCCCAATGCCGGCACACTGTCCGGAGATCTCTCTGTACCGAATGCCGGAGTTCTTCATCAGCGACGAAGCAACTTGGATCCTCGTCAGCTTTCGGTCAAGGGGCTCGTGGGTTGCAGCAGAAGACGAAGGGAACATGGTGCCGAAGTACTCCAGCATACCCTGAAGAGCCTCCAAGGTACGGTCCGCAATACTGGAATTCTTCTTCTCCGCTGCTTCCAGCCCTGCAGCAGTCGCAGACACTTCGGCCACCCGGAGCATTAAAGAGCTCTTATGGGCCATCGCCTGGCTAAGAGCCCCCTGGAGCTCCACCAACTGCGCACTCGAAGTAGCAGCCTCTTGGCGGAGTCTTTCAACTTCTGCTCGGAGGACGACACGCTCGGCCTCGACCTCTTGGGCAGACGAACGAAGGGCATCACTGGCTTGTCGCGCTTCCCGGAGGGCTTTGTCAGACGCCGCCCTAGCCCTCTGTTCCTCTAGGACCTCTTCCTCCAGCCTAAGGGATCTCTCGGTGGAGGCATTAAGGGCCGTCTGGAGGGTGGTGACCTTCCAGTTGAGTCGATTAACCTCGACCTCGTTGGAAGTCGTTGTCGCTCTAGCAACGACAAATTGCTGCAAAAAGAACAAGTACTAAGGTATTTATGGTCACTAATACGAAGCAGCTATGGTGTCTTTTCATACCTGAAGGGCGGCCCTTTCGAGGGCTGAGTTGAGTGACGAAGCCCTAGCCTCGCTCAAGATGGAGACCAAGTCCAAATTGGCGATATCCTGGCTTCTCTCTGCCAGGGGCTCCATGAGGCTCCGGAGGCCACTCCGATGCTCCAAGAACGGAGCCAGCAGAGGAAGACAAGACAAAGCTTGGAGATCATCCGCTGCGGCCTCGTCCTCCGAATTGCCGGCGGAGGTCGCAGCCTGGCCAGGAAGAAGGCTGAGGCTGGATATGCTCTTGCCCCTCCCCGGTACGAAAGAGGCCGAAGCAGGGACACTCCGATCGTCGGCAGCTACCCCTTCGTCTAGAACCGCATCGGCAGAGGCAACCTCGGCGGTCGGGGCTGCCGCTGCAGGGATGACCTCCGTCGCCAAGTTCGTCTCGGCAAACGCATCATCCGCTCCGACGGACGCGTCCTCCACCATCAAGCTCGGAGCGTCCAAAGGCACGGGGGGGTCCGCTTGAGCAGCAGCCTCCAAAGGTGCAGGAGCTTCGGGCGCCACCGAGGCATTGACACCCGTAGAGGTACCTACTTCGATAACAAAATTAATAAGCATGTTTTCAGGAATAGTGTGCAGGTATTGATCAAAAAAGGGGGGCTTCGGAAAGTACCTCCGGGAGCCTCGTGGGGTACGATCGCCGGATCCTCCAGGACCTCATACATCTGAAGGATGTCGGCGAAGTCATCTCCTAAGGTCCCGCCCCCAACATTTCCTGCCGGAGCCGCGATCTCCGCCGTAATCACCTCTGGTGCAGGAAAGTTAGGAGTAGCGGAGTCTGACTCCACTTGCACGACGACCGGCACGGGAGGGACCGTCGGAGTTACGCTCGCTACCTCCCTAACGGAGGTGCTAGGGGGGACTTCCCCTAGGTCTTCGTCGTCCAGGAGGTAGGCTTCGAAGGCCGCCGCTGTGTGGGCGTTGGAGTCCTCTACCTCTTCAGAGGCTGAGCTCTGATCACCCGGTGATGAAGCAGACGAAGCAGGCGTCAACTGCGAAGGGGGCTTCGCCACTTTCTTCTTCCTGGGCGGCTGCTTGCCGGTCTTCTTGGATGGTTCGGCAGTGGCTTTCCTTTTACGAGCAGCCGCTCCGGTCGGGGCGAAGTCGGGAAGATTTGGGGGCACCATTCCGAGAGCTCTCCACACTCTGTTGGATCGCTCCCAGCTCCCCACCAGCTCTAACCTTTTTTGCCTCTCGGCCACCGAAGGGGCTCCGAGAACTCGCTCGGTGGCCCGAACTATGTCCTCCGGAGCCAATGCAAGAGGCGCCGCTGAAAGAAAAAGGGGTAAAGTTATGAATATAATTGTTTCCTTCATCTAATACGATGCTGCAGGGAATGATCTTACCTAAGTTTCGGAGGTCCCCCTTCGAGGCCTGTGGGAACACGATAGGCTAGTTGGCTCCGAGGGGAGGGATCCGAAGGGCAATGTACTCTTTGGCCAGATCGCGCATACTCATGCGACGAGCCACCGAAGTAAGCAGCCCTAGCCTCGTCGAGAGCAGGCTAGGGTTTGGAGAAATGTCTGCCTCCTTCCGGAACCAGATCTCCTGGAGAGGACCAGCGAGGGGGGAGTCCTCTCTGACTTCGGCGTAAAACCACCGAAGTATCCAGTTTGTATACCACCTGTCGTTTATGGCTTTGGCAGGGAAATGAAGAGCATGCTCCCTCCGTAGCTGAAAATTAACGCTGCCGAAGGCTATGGTCACCTTGGAGTCTCCGGGCCCATCTTGTGGCTTCGGTTGGCATATAGCTTCGTGGGTTGAAGCGAAGATCTCAGAGCATCCTTTGCACCCCTCTGCCCAGAGCGCCCATTCGAAGATGGCCAAGCGTGCAATGGCATTGGGAGATAACTGAGGCAGAGTTATATGGAACAAATCTAAGACCTCCGCCAAGAAGTCCACGGCCGGCAGCCCCAAGCCTGCTTCGAAGAACGCTTCGAAGACCACCACTTCCCCGCTTCGTGGCCTCAGAGTTGATTCCTGCCCGGGGACCCGAGTTCTCAGTCCAGCGCCCAACTTTCCATCCACGGCTTCTTCAATAGATTCGGCGGTGCTCACGGATTGGCCGATGATGAAGCTTTGGGCTATCTTCTTCTTGGAAGGCGGACGGAGCGCCCGAGGATTCTTGGGCCAAGCTCCGCTCGAAGTCCCCGCCATTGCTGCTGCTGCTGAGGCAGCCCACGCCTGCCTCGGCGCTAGGGTGTTGGCTGTTGATGGAGTAGTGTGGCTAGTTCTCGCCATCGCGCTTGAGTGCTCAAGGAAGTTGGAAGATTGGAGGAAAGTGAATCGTGAACAATGGATGCGGTAAAAAATCTCGGTTAATCCTTTCTTCCCCTTTTATAACCGCACGACTAGTACTACTCTTCGATTGTT
The DNA here is from genome assembly GCA_019279435.1 of Zizania palustris. Lineage (NCBI taxonomy): Eukaryota > Viridiplantae > Streptophyta > Magnoliopsida > Poales > Poaceae > Zizania > Zizania palustris. The sequence continues at coordinate 74,863,929 of JAAALK010000287.1, read as the reverse complement.
TTCACACTACAGGTTCGGCTTCTGTCACCGACGAATGGGTCCGGTAATTGGAACGGCGAGCAACCGCCGTAAAAATCGACCATTACCTTTTGTGCAGAGTGTAATGGCTACTTGCGCTGTAACGGCTACAATCAAAAGGTGCTCTATGGCGTTTGCACTCCGAGACCGTTCCCTTCCCAACGAGTGTTCCCATTGCATCAGAAACCCAAAGGAGGAGGTTCGAAAGCATTGAGCTCGAAGTTCTCGGCTAAGTCGCAACATGCTCAAATCCTCTTTAAGCCTTAAAAATAGAAATGTTCCTTCCGTATAATGCCTTCTTTCTAAACAAGTTAACTGCAGAAAGGCGTATTCGAGGGGCTACTGTTGGGGGGAAATTACCCCATTTCCAGGGCTTAAAGGTTAATCCTTCAAAGGCTGAGGAGTACTCCGAAGCTAGTGAGCAGTTGTTCGAAGTATCAGTCGCCACGCCGAAGGGTGCAGCGGTGCGAAGCCCTAGAGAACCCTCCGAATGGGAGATAGAGGCCTCGAAGACGAAGGACATGATTGATGGGATGTCTAGATTATCCATCTACCTTGTAGTGTTTTACCTTATATAACCTTGTTTACTGTACCGAATAGTTTCCACTATGTCGGTTGTAATCTAGGGGTAAATAGGTCTTTTCCTTATGCTTTTTCACCTATAAATACCCCCATTTGTACCCTGTAAAAGGGGATCCAGAACAAGTTATTCATTACACTCATTCGGACCACTTGAGTTATTATCCATTACGGAGGCTCAAAGTAGTTCGAAAACACAAACTCCCTGTTTGTCCGTTCTTGATCTCAGAGAACCTGTTGGCGTAACATTTGCGCCAACAATGACCGTTTCTTGCTTTTGTTCGGCTTTTGGTCAATAGAGTTAAACTTTTACTTTACTTTCTTCTTCTCTATTTTCTTGTGTTTTGTTTTCGTCTTTCCACAGTTGCTTGCAGGTACTGAAAGCTAAAGAGGAGAAGTGTTGACAATGCACTCATCAAGGGGGAGATTGAGGAGCCATGCTGAAGAGTGTGGGCCTCATGGCTCCAGATGTGATGAGTCATTGTCAACGATTGTCAAAGAGGACTGAAAAGAGAGAAAAGACCTACTGTGTCTGGGCCGCATGTGACTCAGGTACACGGGCAGCGAGCGACTGTCGAGCAGAGGGGCCGCGAAGTCGGGCTGGCCCAATCCGGGTACATGGGCTAGGAGCAGTAGAGGATTCACTAGGCTGTTGACCAGGATTGACTCAGGTACACGGGTGGCGAGCGATTGCCGAGCTGAGAGAGCTGCGGAATCGGGTCGTCCCAATCCGGGTACCTAGTGCAAAGTCGGTGGATGCTTTGTCAGTTTCGGCGCAAAACTGATGACCGCTGATCTTGGATCTAACCATTCTGAGGCAAAGCCGTAGCTGCTACAAAAGCTCCGCATCAGGACAAGTTATCTTTATTTAGGTTTTTACTATTTTGCCTTTAGGCCCACAGTCTGTTAGTCCAGTCTGTAAAAAATCCTAAGGGCATTTTAGTCTTTTCCATTTTTACTCAGCGTCTGTAAAAAACCCTAGGGGTATTTCTGCATTTTTCCAATTTATTGGGCTGCCTAAAAATACGCCCCAATATCCTAGGGTTAGGGTTACCCTTTTACTGAAATCACTTTTCTAATCAAAGATTGGGTCATTTTCTCTGTTTCCCTGTGTGCGCCGCTGGCGAGCATTTTATTCTGTTTTGCTCTGAAATCGCCTCCGCAGTTCGTTCCTGTTCATCGCGGCCAATCGAAAACTACGTTCCGTCTCTCAGCCGTCGAATATTACTCTATGGAGTTATTATTCTTATTGCCTCGATTTGAGTGTCATATTTGTTCTTCTGTTCTGAGTTCTCTGCAGTAAATTTCTTCTGCCTTATAGTTTTACTGTTCCTATAGTTTTTTATTTTGTCTTTTGCCTGCAGCTGTGCGATGGGCTTCACGAAGCAGTTATTTCAAGCTGTCTGCAGCAACATGCTGTTTTGCTAAGTAGTATTCTGCATAGCCTGTCATCTAGCCTTTATAGCTTTTGGCCTAGAGCTGCAGCTGCGTCATAGCTTCTTGTTTTTTATTTTGGTGTGTGGCTGGTTTTTCCTGCACGGTTTCCCGCACTGCAGAACATCATGTGTATTAAACAAGTTTCTTTCACGTAGGCTGGTTGCTAGCTCTGAATCTAGGAAATAGGTTTGATTTTTAAATTCCTGTTTTTGTCTCAGTAACTCTGGATGGCGTGTAAATCCTTGGTCTAGCTGTATTGCCTAAAGCCAGGTTGTGTTCTTTGCTCTTCGATTGTGGACCCCATGGCGTACTATTTTTTCTGGCAGCAATCTTTGGTTTCCGTGATCAGAACTCCACCTTTTGATTTTACGGAATACAGGCTTCGGCAGTTCTTCTTTGCAAGCTTCGCCAGCTATCTGTAAATTGGTCTGCACCTAGTAGGTAGTCTTTCTTCTAGGTAGCATGCCTACGGAGTAGCTTCGCAGGCTACGTCTTTTGCAGCAGCAGTGTTATTTTTTTATACTCGAAGCTAGCTTCGTTCTGACATTCGCCTGTTTCTGGTTTTTACCGGCTTCGAAGTTGTTCCTACACTTCGTTGGTTTTAGAATGTGTTCGAAGTCCATTTCTACACTTTGCACGAAGCCTTTGACCAGATCAGCAGACTTCGATTTGTTTGGGCTCACGGCTTCGAAGTCTTAGCTTCGGACGGTAGACTTCGATTGCTGTGTAGAGCTCTGATATTTCCGTGGTCCCCATAGCATACACATGCCTCGCTTGTTCTTTGTCCGTTCGGTTCAAAGTTTTTCCTTAGATTTCGATTTTGCACTGAACCTTTCAAAGCAGGCTTCGGCTGCTACACACTGAACTGTACTACACAGGCTTCGACTACTCCAGGCTTCGACTACTCCAGGCTTCGTACGTTCACATCTCATAGGCTTCGTCAAGTACCTAACAGGAGACAAAACTTGAACAGTAAGATTCCTCGTTTTACGTGCACTCATGATAAATCTCTGCGATGATCTATTTTAGTGAAGCTTGATTCATCAATGTCTTAAATGCTTTATTAGTCTGCCTATTAGCACTGTGTTGGTGTCTTTTCGATTAGGACACCGGTTGTTTTTAGGCTAGATCTTTTGTGGCTCTGTTGATCTGTTTACCTTTCTAAGCTAAGTCTGTTGAGGTGCGTTGGGTGCTGGGAGCAGGCCATTAATTTGAAAGAATTTTTTAGGCGCCCATTCACCCCCCCCTCTGGTCGCTACTTTCGGTCCTACAGTCGCTGGGCCCCTCGAGGTATTGGATTGGAAAAGTGCATGGCCATGCTACTATGACTAAGGAGTTAGTCATGATTTGAATCCTATACTTGATCGAGTGAAAATATCAAGTTAACCAACAAGGGTGGCACTTATCTCGCCTTGAGCTTGATTGACGGCATGTGGTAAAGGGATTGGTGCGTGAGTATATCAAGGTTCATGAAAATTTTATTTTGTACGCTTTCGGGGGTCAATATGTGCTGCTAGGTACTGCTATTGATCAGTGAGTCGGAAATGGTTTCCGGTGAACAACCGTTAGTGTATGAATCTATCAGGTCACACACTTAAGGGGATGGATTAAAAACATGCAAAGAATTGGTTCTTGTGCAAGTGGGATATTGAAGGATATTCCCAAGAAAATTCTGTGGATCGAAAGTTTTGATAGGTAGTATCAGAAGTTTCGATTATTATCTGGTCTCGATACAGAGAGCAAATGTTGCTTCGGAAGATCCGATATGGTATCAGAAGTTTCGACGAGCCAGAAGTTCTATTTTGGAATCGGGGAATTTTTGTACTGATCGGAAGTTCTGATATGGTATCGAAAGTTTCGAGGTGGGCGAAAACAGATTGGATCTGTTGCGTGTCGTGCTGAATTTGGAGACCAGAAAAATACCTAGTCGGAAGTTCCGATGTGGGGTATCAGATTGGATTTGTTACGAATACGGATTAGTTGTAACTAATTTTTGGGTTCCAAGATGTGCACGACCGAGGGAGCTTTCAGCCCTATATAAAGAGAGGAGGAGGTCTTGGGACAAGGAATAAGCCTAGATTAGACCTAGCCACCCAAGAGTCCTCTCCTCCTTTCTTGATCTCAACCGTTGAGATCGAGAATTTCCCGTCTCTCACGTGTGGTGCTAGCATGCTGCCGTGGGAGGAACTCCATCCCTGTATGTGTGGACTCCGTGGAGGCGTTGCTCCATAAGCGACGCTCGTAGCCATCACCACGAAAAAATGAGACTTCTTCATCGATTGGATCGGCGAGGAACGACCGGGACAAACCGAGGATAGGCTTGATGCGCTTCATCAACCTCTTCCTCCGCTGCACCTAGCGCATCAAGTGCTAGATAGTACCGATCTGTGATATCACACGCGCATGAGCCTAGGGCCGTAAGGTGGAAATTTTGAATTTGCCGGCTAGCGTAGCTCCCCTATTCCCCAACATCCATGGCCGTCGCTAGTCTTTGCAATGGATCCCTTAGGATGCAGCCCGTTTGAGTCATTATGTAGGCTTATGGGCACAACTCTTGGAAAGTGTCAACGTGTTTCCGTACCTCCACCCTTTGTTCCTCAGTCAAGGTCTCTAAGGTGATTGGAATGATGTTGTCATCATTGTGTTCACCCGCCATAGCTAAATTGCTGAAGTGTGGTCCCACTGGGCGTGCCAAAAAGCATATTGGTGTGTTTTTTGGTCACACTTTGACACACACACATGGCCTAGGAGATCTGCTTTACTCTAGTGCACGTCCAACGTTCTTAGAATAAAGGTTTCAAGGCGTGTCAATTAGTTTGATCCTGCAACTGATAATGAAATAGAGAAAGCAGTATCAGTAGCATAGCCAATCGGCTATCGAGCTGATGACCGCAATAAGGATAGGATAATCGTGGACTACTATGTCGATCGGCCATAGGGATGATGACCATTGGCGAAGCAATCGGGTAAGCATGCCATCGGCCGATGAGATAGGCAGTTTACATGTATGGGCCGATGAGCGCTTTCCGATGGCGAGTAAGATATGGCATCGAATTGAAGATAACCTATCGGCTTGTACTCTGATAGAAATAAATAAAATATGCCAGGTAACATGTTTATATCATGAAAATTATCACAATAACTAGATCAAACCTAACCAGGACAATAGCTAATCATGATGATCTTAATAATATGTCAAAGTATCGGGCATACTTTATTTAGATGAACAAAATACAACATGAAAAAGATACAATAGAAAGAGATGTCGGATCTAACCGATGAAGCCTCAAGCTACCACACCTAGATAACATCAATCTAAGAGATCAATCTAATGCAGCCTTAGACCTAGCCAATACACCGCGATAAATCGTCAATCATATTGTTTCAACCAGTGCTTCAAGAGATCAAATTGATGCAGCCATGAAGGCACTGACCTAATCGATGCGATCGTCGGGGGTGGCGGTCTCACCTCTTCGCCAAAGATCGGAACGATGCAGCCTAGCTCCGAGTGTCGAATCCCGCCGGGATTAACCTTGGGAAGCCAAGGATGGCGATGCGCCGAGTAGTTGTTGGACAGAGATGTGTGCTTGACCTAACTAAGGGATACATATTTATAGTCCGGAGACTTGCCGTCCAAGCAATCTTCCTAACCGATTCTCGATAAACCTCATCTCCTCATCATCTTCTCCTTTATATCCGGCCATGTTGTAATGGGTGGACTTCTTTGACCGGACCCTCCTTGACTTTCGTTGACCATATGACATCCTTGGTGGTCCCGGGGCTTTACCAAATCTTGGCATCAACACTACCTAATGGACACTTGGATGGCCCGATCTTTCGGTGAGAAGAGGATAAGATAATTTTGATTGGAAGGAGATGACGTTGACGACCCAACTACAACTATACGAGATGTTTGTATTGCGCCTTAGCGATCGATACATCAACTCAAAGGGTTGTTGATCTTATCGGTGATCAACCTTGTTCTTGCAAGCAATCGAACAACAAGCAAGAACAATATAAAGGAGGAACTAGAATTTTTGGATATGAAAGACGTACAAAGGGTAGTTGTGGTTATGAAACGTGAAACCGGTGATCTAACCGATCACGAGTTTACACGGACAATTAGCATTGGCTAAACTTTTATCTAATCAAAACCCGAATTAATACTGAAGTCTAAAGGGTTATTTATAGCCCGAGGGACGTTCCAAAAGTTTGGAAACTTATTACATATGGAAAGGACTAATTATTTCCTAAACAGATCGACTAAAAAATGGAAATTCCATGCTTAATTGGTTCGGCCTGAAAAAGGAACACACTTTTGAATCTGTAGGTGTATCTATATCCGTTGGAAAGAGGACATATCCATCTTTCAAAAATTCCAAGATCATCAAAATCAGAGCTTCCATTTAAAAGTTATACATATTTGAATTTGGTGTTGTTCCTATAGTCCGATTCTGAATCCCACACGAGTAGAACTTTATCTCCACTTTCTATTGGAACAAAAATAACGTCTAAAAATTGTATATTATATTTGGATTGACTTGACTAGATCCCCAATCAACTTCCATGATGTTCCATGCCCTTGATTTTATCACAACGCATCCCTTAATCCATGTGACAACTCATGGTGCAACAACCTTTTCTCAAATATGTAAAATATAAATCGAATATAGAAAGCATGCACCTTTGTTTTTATTATGTTTATATCCAGGCTGGTGATGTCCCCATCATTCTCTCCTTCTTGGCTGCAAACCGTCCTCGGTTTGTTCTTGTATTCATGATCAATGCAACTCCTAGCAAAATAACCATTATTGTACAATATCTCTTGTTCTTTAAACATGTGGAGAATGTGAGAAAACCAACTCACCAAATCCTTTGCTTGAACAAATGACATTGAATTTGTACTTTTAGATATTGGAGTAGGAATTGTGGCATTTCTAAGCAATCCACAAGGCTCTCCTTCTTGAAAACAAACATGTGTATTTAAATCAAAACAAGAGACTCTCGAGATAATAGGATTAGTTAAAACACCTTGCTTGAGATTATTATTTTCAAACTTTACATGTAGTTTCAAATCTGAACATATGTAAACTCTGTGCACAAAGTATACTCCTTGTTCATTGTATTTACCAATTACGTGAAAACTCATTTGAGCAGGACATGGCAAGTCAGTTCTAATGAGTAATTTCTCATTTAAAGCACTAAGTTAACAATGATCATCAAATTCAATATAACCCCAAGTATTTATAGAAGATAACAATTTATGTTCTTCCTTTTCACTAACAATGTGAACAACATGTATCAAATCACTTAAAGGTTTGACAACAAAATCAACATGTTCATTCACTAGTTGTGGGACGGATATAAGTGAAGTGTTGCACAACTCTTCTTTATTACAAGGATTGTCAAGCAAGTCATCTAGTAACAAAGGAATTTCAGCAAAAGATTCTGCTAACGGTTGCGTTGATAGCAAAAAATGACATTAATGGTTAAGTTTGTCAAAATATCAATTTTGGTAAATTGGACTGAAAATATGCAAAGACTTGGCACAGGCCGGTCCAACTGGCCATGTGGGCCCGATCTGACTGGCCATGTGGGCCTGATCTGACCGGCCATGTGGGCCAGATCTGACCGGCCATGTGGGCCCGATCTGACCGGCCATGTGGGCCCGATCTGACCGGCCCAATTCTATATCCGATTCAGATTAGCTGATTTCGGGTCTATTTTATCTCTAATTAATTTTTGGTGACTTGGATCCATATCTAAGTCCAATTAGAGTCTAGACACATCATGTCCAATCCCTATAAATATAGGGGCAAGGCCGATTCAAGGGTCTCACCCCCCCAAAAAAACCCTAATAGATCCAATTTATTATTTACCTTGAATCGCATTTCCATTCAGTCTACTTTCCTTGTCCTAGGATTAGCCAAGTAACATCCATGTTTGTTGGTTTGTGTTGTAAACCATCCGTCTGCCGCATCGTAATCACAGTAAGGCTTGTTGATTCGCTTGTGAATCCTCTATTTTATCCACGTAATGGATTTTTATCGGTTTATCGGTTTCTATCGTTAATTTGGGCTTTTGGCCGAATTGCTTTTGTGTTCTTGGTGTTTCTGGAAGTGTTTCATCTTCTTCTAATTGCCAAACATTCTTACAGCGAGCCATCCTTGCCGACGAGATCATCGACGATCTAATCTACTTGTTGCATTGTCGGTCGATCGGTCTAACCGGCCAACTACAGCCAGTCCGATCGGGCCTTGCCAGCACAGGCCACACTACAAGAAATATGTTAATCTATGATAGTTAGAATTCATCACAAATCATCAAAATTCTGTCATAAAAATGTATCTATGATGTTTTTTGATAACGTCATGTATTGCGCGTCATAGATTAACCTTGATGACAGATTAATAAAATTGTCACAGATTAGTGCAATCTGTCATGATTATGAACTGTCATAGAATGGCTTTGAGCCCGCATAGCCCAGCCCAAAGCCTAGTTTTAATGACGAAAATATACATCATAGAATTCATCATAGGTTGAATACCCATGTAATCACGTCTGCTGACGTGGTAGCTGACATGGCTATCGGCGTGGCTGATGACGTGGCAGCTGACATGGCTATCGGCGTGGCTGATGATGTCGACGATGACGTGGCTGCTGATGTGGATGATGACATGCATGCTGGTGTGTATAATGACGACTCGTTTCAGAATTTCTGCCCGTTTTCGAATTTCTGCCTTTTTTCCAAATTTTGGCCCATTTTTTAATATAAGCTCATTTCAAATTTTAGCTCGTTTTTGATTTTTAGCTCATTTCCAAACTTCGGCCCATTTTTAAATATCAGCCCAATTTTTAATATCATCCCATTTTTGAATTTCAGACAATTTTCATATTTAGAAACATATTTAAATTTCAGCACAACAACATAGAATAACAATACAAAATGTTTATTAGGCTCGGTAGAATCAAACGTGCAATGACCTGAACGATAAGATTTATAGCCAATGACCTTGAGAGTACCGCTTCTACCACAAATTTAATGAGTGCTACTATATATTCACGAAAAGAATGCTACTATAAATTTATGAACAATATGAAGCTTCCATCTGAAACCCCATGTCATGCTTCCTGGAGCTTAACCCGGTCTACCCCCGACGTAGCAAAAGCTCAATCTTTGCATTCATCTCAACATGTTGCTTCTTCATCTCCTCTTTGTCCCTAATCCTTGCTGCCTCTGTTTCCTCCAATTGCTGTTGAAGTTCATCCATTTTTGCATGTTTGGCATTGATAATCAACCGGAGCTCGGCATTTGTCCTCTTCTCCACATCTAGGTCAGTCAGCTCACTTGATCTAGGCTGCCCATTCTGAAGGAAGTGATTTTTTGTCTTTTGAGCAAACACATCAGCTACTACTTGAGATGTTGACTTGGGCTCCTCACTCTCTGTAAACAAGTTGTTTTCCATTTCATTCTAGCAAAGGAAACAGAAAACAAGGTGCATTTCAGTAGCAAGAAAACATAAAAGTTGTATTCCATTAAATTGTAACATATGAAACAAGTCTTACAATAGCCAATTGCACACTAGGCGTGTAGCATTTCTTTTTGTTGTTGTAGTGGCACTTCTTGAACAAGTCGAATGCAGCAGCTTGTTCATTAATTTTGTCTCCCTAAAAACAGCATATATATATCAGCCTAGATACAGAGGTTTCTGTGATAAAATGAACTAATGTTGTATAGAATCATATATGCATCAGCGTCAACACACAGTTATGTGGGACAATGAACAATTTCAGTTCAGCCAAAAATCGAGGAAAAAACCTCTACAATAGCAAGATCACAGAAGTAATGTTTTTTAGTAAATACAGCAAGGAGAGTCTGTGCTGTGCACGTTACACAAGGTTTAGGAATTAAAACAACTAAGCAGCTACATCAAAACCATATTTATTTTGTGAATAATGTTATACAGTTTAACAACCATTTGAGTAGGCAGGAACACATTATAGTAGAAGATGCATAAATTCATTGTAGTACACATATTGCACATCGACATGCATAACTTACTAAATTTTCCACAAAGACCACGTTACTCTGGGAGCCAGTAGTTTGATGGAACTGAACATTAGCTCTGTTGTCTTTATTCTTTTGACATGTCTCCTACATCAAAACCAGAATATATGTAAGACAAGCGACATAGTGTCATGTACAAGGCAAGAGTTTGGTATTTACAAAGAAACATACCATCTTTTGGGGATTCCTCCATGAGTCCACAAGATCGTTCCACCGTTCATTACTCATGCATTTGAGAGGAGAAGTTTTTGTAACCAAATGTAGTGAAAAGGGATCAAAATATCTTTGCTTAAGCCTATATCGCTGTTGGCGAACAACAGTCTTCATCATCTTCATACAAGCTTTTTTAACTATTGCGTCATCAGTGTTTACATCAAACTTTGCCTATTCAAATGGAAGAACATGTTACCAGTTAAACCATATCAGGCGATATAAAAAAGTTGCATTCAAAATTTCCTAAACTTCAGAAAAATATTGCAGAAACATGGTACAATGGTTTTTGTTGGAACTAAATGGGGAAAAGAGGTGGAAAATGTACTTACACAGATCCTTGCGAAAAATAGGTCAAACAACGCAGGTTTCTTCTTGTATTCGCTCTAGTGCTTGAGGACAGGAACGTGGTTCCTAACAGCAATGTTGCATTCAGTTGCAAACTTTGCAGCAATCACGGGTGTGACAGGCCTTGTCATCCCTTTGGCTAAGAAAAGTGGCAGTTTGCCACGCCGAGCTCCGGTCAATCTTTGGAGACCATGGCCCATATTTACTCCACGCTCCCATCACTCCTCCCCTGGTTACAAATGTACATTGGAAACAGAATTAGTTGCACTGAACATCCAAGTTAGCGAGGCAATATGCAGTATGCTAAATTGATGAACAAACTATCACCTTGGATGGTAATACAATGAACTCATCGTGCAGTCATAGCTAATACAATGATGGTAAGAAATGATCACCTTCAGTATCCATATGGCTATCCTCATCAGGCCGAGGAATGGAATCACCTTCTTTGGTCATATCAATGTTGTCATTCGGCTGAAAAATGGGATCTTAAAAATTCAACCAGTTACAATGAATTCATCTTGCAATCATAGCTAATACAATGATGGTGAGAAAGGATCACCTTCAGTATCCATATGGTTATCCTCATCAGGACGGGGAATGGAATCACCTTATGTGGTCATGTCAATGTTGTCATTGAGCTGAAAAATGGCATCTAAAAAATTGAACCAGTTACAATGAATTCATCATGCAATCATAGCTAATACAATGATGGTGAGAAACGATCACCTTCAGTATCCATGTGGTTATCATCATCAGGTCGGGGAATGGAATCACCTTTAGTGGTCATGTTAATGATGTCATCATGCAAGGCAAGCCCATCACCTTCAGGTGTGAACCTTGCATCAGGATGGGAAATGCTTTTCTTTGACCTTGTAACTCTACCTGGTTGCTATAGATAAACTCTCTTACGAGACCTAAACTTGAGTCCACCGGTAGGCAAATCTGAAGTTTGGTTTTTACTTTGCCTGGCAATCTCCTCATCATTAAATAAATCTTCCAAGTCAGATATAGATTGTTTCCTAGGTGGCAGCACTCTCTTTGATCCTTTTGTAATAGTATATATGACTTCTTCTGGTTGTCCCTCATCAGCCCCAGGGTCATACTCAGATCCTAATTTTTTAGGGCATTCATCCTCCACATGTGCACGTGCTTGTGCATGTGCACTCTTAAGTATCGATGTCAAAGCACCAAGCCCTAGGCTTCGAAGCACTTGGTTGTTCTTCATAATTTGTTTAGCCCTTAACTTATGATAATCAGATAAGGGTGCAGATGTACATTGCAATGAGAGATACATAAAGAATTATTTGACAAGCAAAAGGGCAAGATCCCAAGGAAAAAGATAGCTCAACAATGTACGACTGGTATATCAATATTTACATGATATAAGTTGAAGAATTAGATCAGTAACTCAATTGCTATCTCAAGGCATGTGTCATGTACACACATTTGGGTTAACCAAGTAAATGTAAGAAAACTCTTTAACTTGGTTGAAGACAGCAGTTGTATCTATTAATGGGAAGATTCAATACTATGATCCCAAAACAATTGTATCTATTAATGGGTAGCAATTGTATGAAATGAACAAAACAATACTATGAGCCCAACCAAACATGAAACATCAATACTAACATTTTACCTTACTTAACGTGTATACCTTACTAAACTAATGGGAACAAAACAACAACCTCAGTTGGATGGTCACACTGGTAAATGAATTAAATCGACAAACGTGTATACCTTAGTAAACTAATGAAAGTATAAACCAAAGTGAAATCCCTAAATCTGACCCAAAAAATCGCCGCATAGCAAAAATTGCAGGATATACACACAGACAACAACTGAAAATTGCAGACCATACACACAGCATACACATGCCAAAAATGAATTCACAATGGCAATCAGGAGTGCATGTTACCTGTGAGGTCCTGCCGTGGCCGATGTGCTGAAGATTTATTTTTTAGAGCGACCTCCTTCCGTGGAGGTTGTACAACTTTCCTCCCTGGTGCCATCACGATAGGGGTCATCGAGGTCGAGATCATGGTCAAGGTAGAGTTGGTGGGGCGATTAGGGTTCACCGCTCCTAGCGCGTGGTGGGGTGGGGGAGAGATCGCCGCTCTCGATGGCGTGGTGGAGAAGGTGGGAGAGAGATCGCATGCTCTCGGCGGTGTGGTGGGGTGGGGGAGAGATCGCCGCTCTCGGCAGCGTGGTGGAGTGGGTAGGAAGAGATCGCCGCTCCCGACGGGTGGTGGAGTGGGGGAGATTAGCGGAAAGGATTAGCGGGAGGCTTCAATTTTAGCAGAAAGGATTAGCGGAGGCTAAAAATGAATTCGCAAATGGCACGGGAAGCATAAAAAATACTATATACCATACTATAAATAATACTATCAATTTTATTTCAATTTAAATGGACTAAAAAATATGAATATGATTTTTCATTTTAAATCGTAGAAAATCACTTAATGAATGAAAAATAGTAATCTAGCTCAAAAAATATCAAAATTCAAAATTAGATAAGTTATGTTGTAGTTTGGTTGTAAAAAAAGTTTCAAGTTCAAACGAGGATTTAACTATCGATTTGCTATGAAACCCTCTTCAATCATTCTCTAAAACCTAATTTGTCCTAAGAGAATCTCGTGTTTCTTAACATCCTAATTGGAAAATTTCTTGAATCATTTTTAAATTTTTATCACATCATCTACGTATCATATCGTAACACCATGCCAAGTCCCGTCTTTTTTACAGTTCACTTGATTTTTTGAGAATTAAAGAACTATAAAGATCCATGTTGCCGATTGAGTGTCGAAACCTAGATTTTTCATAATGTCTTTATATTTATTGTACACTAACTGTTGGCGTAAAAGATTACGCTAACAGATTCTATAGAGTTAAGAACTAACAAACGAAGTGTTTGTGAATGCGGACTATCTCAAGCCTCCGAATAGGATAATAGCTCAAAGTAGTTCGAAGTTGTGTATTGAATATCTCAATATTCGATGCCTATTACAGGGTGAGAAGGGGGGTATTTATAAGTAAAACTTCTGGGGAAAAGACCTTTTTACCCCTCTATTACAACCGACAATGTGGAAACTATTTCGGTGTCCCGTATAGGGCTAATATGGTAAAGTATGTTCGAAGGATGTAGATAGAGTAGATGTCTCATCTTTATGGTTGTTTTCCACTTCAGAGGGGAAGCCTTCCGGGGGGTCTCTTCGGACCAGAGTCTGGACAAACCCTTCGACTTTAAGCCCTTCAGTCTGGAGACAAGTCTTGGGCTTCCAGATTATGATTTGTCTTTATCTTGGAATCTTGAGGATCATGAGGATGAAATATTTTCTCCCAATAGTAGCCCCTCAAATACGCCTCTCTGAATAGCCTGTATAGCAAGGAGAGCAGTATACGCAAGAAATATTTTCATGCTCAGGGACATAGAAAAAATTCAAGGTATTATAACTATTCGAAGTGTCTTCAACATCAGAGGTGTATCGGATCCAAGCTTCGAACTTGAATCTCTGTGTAAAAGCTTCGCAATAAAGTGGACCATTGTAATTGTAGTGCATCGCAAGGAGTCGTTATTTTTGAGCCGTTATCCCTCAAATAGCCGTTAGACTTTTCGAGAAAATAACGGACACAAATTTTCACTGCAGGTTCACACTTTTTCACATTATGGTCCCACCTGTGAACGATGAGGGTTAGATCTGCAAGTGTGAAAGCATATGTGAATCGTGCTAAATGAAAATGGAGTGGTTATACAAGGGGAAAGCGAACCGCGACGGAGAACTTTTACAGAGCTCCAGTTCTAAGCCTCTCCACGCTTCGATCTTCAACCTCTCCTCACCACTTTCGAACATCCATTCAATGGTGAGGACCAGCGCAAGAGTGCCGGCGGTGACGGGGACTCTAGTGCAGAGGAAAGCTTGGGCTGCATCTACAACAGCGGCGATGGCGGGAGCTCTAGGGGGTTCTTGGCCTAAGAATCCGTGAGAACTCCGCCCACCATCTAAGAAGCCGCTAAAGCAAACTTTCCTTCTTGGGCGATCAACGTGTTCAGCGGAATCCATTGAGGAAGCTGTGAATGGGAAGCTGTGTCCGAGAATGAGTACTCGGGTTCCTGGAGAAGAAGTGACCCTGGCGCCAAGGAGCGGAGAAGTCGTCGTCTTCGAAGCTTTCTTTGAAGCGGGCTAGGCCTTCCTGCGATAGACTTCTTGGCTGAAGTGTTAGATATGTTCCACATCACCTTGCTGCAGCTATCTCCAAATGCTATTGCAAGGTTAGCTGTCTTCGAATGGGCCCTCTGAGCTGAAGGATGCGAAGGGAGGTCCGAAGTCTTCATGACTACTCATGAAGCTTCGTGCCAACCAAAGCCACAAGATGGGCCCAGAGACTCCAAGTGGTTAGTGGCCTTCGGGAGTGTTAACTTCCAGATCTGGAAAGAACATGCAAAGAATTTCTCGGCGAAGGCAATCAATGACTGATGGTACTCGGACTGGATACTTCGGTGGTTCTATGCCGAGGTAGGAGAAGACTCTAGGCTTGCCGGTCCCCTGCAAGAAATATGGTACCGGAGGGAAGTAGAGGTGACTCTAGACCCAAGCCGGCTTTCAATGTGACTCGGGTTATTGTCTTCAGTGGCCAAGCGCATGAGCATGCAGGACTTGGCCAAAGAGTTCATCGCCCTCTGGATACCTCCTCTCGGGGCTGATTGGCCTATTGTTTTCCAAAGCGCTTCGGAGGGAGAGCTTCAAAACCTAGGTAAACCTTCATATCTCATACATTAAGATCAGTTAGAGAATAAATAGTATTCTCAATATATTGTTACCTTTTTTTAGCGGCTCCGTTGGCATTAGCTCTAGAGCAGATAGCTAGGGCTACAAAACGAGTGCTTGGAGCTCCCAACGCTGTGGAGAAGCAATAGAGGATTGAACTGGTTGGGAGTTGGGAACGCTCCAACCAAGTGTGGAGTGCGCTCGAGATGGAGGCTCCTCCTCTACCATACTTCGATTCAGCGGGAGCAGTCTCTTGGAAGAGAAAAGCTATCGCAGGAACCTCCAAGGTTGTGAAGACTCCCGTGAAGAAGGCGATGAAGAAAACCAAGCTCCCTTGGCCTCCATCATCTCCGGCTTTGCTTGATATTCGGAGCTCCTCTTCGGAGGAGTCTGAAGAAGAAGAGACTTTGGAGACTAGCATGGGAAAGGAGCTCGAAGATCTTTTGCTGCACAGTGACAAAGATGTTGCAATCGAGGACCCCCCCCCCTCGGGAAACTGCAGAAGAGGTGGTGGCGATCCTTCCTGAACCTGCCAAGGTCCAGGAAATGGAGCCAGAGACTCCCAGCTCACCGGTGATCGGAGTAGTGGCTACAGAGGCCAGGGCTTCGACATCTGTTACTCCAGCGCAGACTTCGGGGGAGGAACTCGATGAATACCTTTAGATGTATGGATTCTAAGGGGACCCCAAAATCCTCCCTCAGGATCAAGACGGAGGTAGGTCTCCGAACTTTTTCCTTGAAATGACTTCCCTGCACCAATAATATTTCAATGAATAATTAATGAATACCTTGTATTTTATAGATGCTTCGAGGAGCAGCATGGGTCCAACCAAGGATGGAGCTTCGGCTCCTCTTGGAGATGAGGCTTTGGTCATGGTGGTAGTTCCGGCAATCGGAGTTACTTCGGACGAGGCAGTTCCGCCTAAAGGAGCGACTTTCGAAGGGGGATCTACCCCGACTGAAGTAGCGGCTCTGGTTTTTGTGCTGGGGAGTGGTAAGGGCAAGACTTGTCTTGGGCCTCTTCCTTATTTAACAACAACGCCTTCGACAAACGATCCTTCGGTAGGCGCTTCGGAAGAAGATCTTGCTAAGACGATCAACGAGCCATGTCCTGGCTCCCGCTACTGGATCTGTTCTTGGAGCAACGGACAGGGCTCCGGGCCCTCCTGGAACCTTTGGCTGACAAGAGCCAAGAGGTGGGAACTTCTAGCTGGTCTCTGTTCTTAGCAAGGCCAGCAGATCGGAGCTCGACTTAGCCATCGAAAGGGCTACCCTCCAAGTATGCAACAAATAACAAGCATATTTATTTAATGGAAATTACATCGCACTTACTTTGCTTTTTTGCAGCAATTCATCCAGCTTAATCAAGCGTTGGTCCAAAAAAATTACCTAATGTTGAAGACAGTCGAGATCTCCTCCGCTGCCACCGAATTGACGAAGGCTGAGAAGAGGCACAGCGTGGTAGCTGATCAAACTATGGACATCCTCAAGGGCATTCTAGAATATTTTGGCATGGTGTGTCCATCTTCTTCAGATGCGGTGGATGAACCTCTTGATCGAAAGCTCGAGATGATCCAGGCGATGGCCAAGATGATGAAAGGCTATGGGACCCGCTATGGGGAGATCTCCGGGCAAGTAGCCAGGATCGGAGTCCTTCGACTCCTCGAAGCCGTCGGGGTCTCCGTTGCTCCGGTTAAGAGTTCGACGCGTGCACGCTTCTCCGACGAAGGCTTACTACGAGCATCTCTGGATGTAGCTTCGGCTTGGGAAGCCTTCCGGGCGACCTAGAAAGCACATAACGAAGCTGCTACCAAGGCTTGGATCGACGAAGCTCGTCAGTAGATGCTAGCTCAGATGAAGCCTCCGGCTCTGACTCCGCCAACTACTCCGCATCCTGACCCGAAGGTCTAGCTTCTAGGACGCTTAATTATGTACAAGAGATCTTGTAATGTTCTTATTTTAATGAATGAAAAGTTTATAAATGAAAAGTTTTCGCTTGAATGTTTGTTTCTAGGTTTTGTTATATGCTTCGGATCCTGACCTCGAGATATTAGAGCTCAATGAAGGGCTTCACCAACAATGGGCTATCCTCGAAAGCTTGAGGCCTTACAGGCGCTCACAATTTTCCATTCCTCGAGGAGAGCAAGGGGAAATAGCACCCGATGTTTGTAGCGAGGTTCTTTCTTGTATTAAAGAAGAGGATAAGGTAGTAGTATCTTCGTCCTCAGAGTATGTAGATTGGTTCGACTCGGAGTATCAAGTCAAAGAACCAACGAAGACTAGCTCCGAACGACTTTTAACCTGGGCCGAACTTCAAGAAGAATAGAAAAAGCTGCAGGCCTCGAAGAAGAAGGGCACTCGGACCAAAATAAAGGTTTTGAGAACTCCGGGCTCCGAAGACCGAATTGGTCCCGGGGGTAGTTCTAGAGGTCGGAGGAGTCTCCGTTTTTATTTAGGTTTAGATAACAATTTTTCTTAATTATGATGTTTGTAATATGATTACCCAATTAATATAATTTGTCTGAGAAGCATCACTTGATTGTGCCTTATTCCTCTGCCCCTCCTTGTGGGTGGGGGACCATACGCGATGTGATATGGTCCATCGGACACAATGCTTGGTATCAAAAATCGGTGCTTTGCAAATAGTACATGGTAATGATGAATTCAACTCTTTCGTAGAGTTCTTCGAACTGTACGTCCGTATTGTGATGTTTATAATCTTGGAGCTTTGAGTTTATACCTGTAAGCTCCGATATTGGTCACTTAGGACTTATAAAGTGTCTAATTTGGCTAGAGCCTTCAAAACCTTATTACTTGGTCGCCTACGACTCTTTTACAGATGCTACGAACCTGGAGGATAAGAAATTTGTTCTTTTAAAGTCCTTAGAATCTTATAAGGATGCTATCAGGCCGAAGCCTGGAATCCATAGGCTTTGGCCATCTTTGGCTCTTTTATAGATGCTTCGAACCCGGAGGTTCAGAAATCTATTTTTTTAAAGTCCTTAGACTCTTCTACGGATGCTATTAGGTCGAAGCCTGGAATCTATAGGCTTTGGCCACCTTCAGCTCTTTTACAGATGCTTCGAACCCCGAGGATCGGAAATCTGTTTTTTTAAGTCCTTAGACTCTTCTACGGATGCTTTCAGGCTGAAGCCTGGAATCCGTAGGATTTGGCCACCTTCGGCTCTTTTACAGATGCTTCGAACCCGGAGGTTCGAAAATCTATTTTTTTTAAAGTCCTTAGACTCTTCTACGGATACTATTAGGCCTAAGCCTGGAATCCGTAGGCTTTGGCCACCTTCGGCTCTTTTATAGATGCTTCGAACCCGGAGGATCAGAAATCTGTTTTTTTAAGTCCTTAGACTCTTCTACGTATGCTATTAGGCCAAAGCCTGGAATTCGTAGGCTTTAGCCACATTCGGCTCTTTTACAGTTGCTTTGAACCTGGAGGTTCGGAAATCCGTAGATGATTTTACCATT
The DNA here is from genome assembly GCA_019279435.1 of Zizania palustris. Classification (NCBI taxonomy): domain Eukaryota; kingdom Viridiplantae; phylum Streptophyta; class Magnoliopsida; order Poales; family Poaceae; genus Zizania; species Zizania palustris. Next base: position 74,845,023 of record JAAALK010000287.1, on the reverse strand, counting down.
AGGCACTAAGAGCTCAAAATTTGGTAAATGGTCACCTAGATGGGAAGGACCTTTTAAGGTAGTTGAAATCGCTCCAAGCAATGCATATGTCCTAGATGAGACAAAAGAAGCTGACAAAAGAAGCCTCCAAATAAAGTAGACTACCAACTGTACCCCCTATTCTGATGAGACAAAACAAGTGTAAACCCTAGGGGTAAAGTAGTCTATTCACAGGGCTGAATAGTGCCTATAAATAGTGGAAGCTAGCTAGGTCACATTAACACTTTGAGCAGTCATTTTGAGCTCCTGTGCTAGCCACCACACACGTTGTATTCGGTCTGTGAGTTCATTTTGTGTTCCCTGTTCAAGCAATGAAGTTTTGATTCTGTTTTCATTTAGTGCTTGAACTTGTATGCGTACTTCACTGCATGCTTTGATCTCTCTGTGTCTCACTTCGTTTGAGTTGAGTTTGTGCCCTGAATCTTTTCTGGAGAAGTGTGTGAGAAGCCTGTTCGAGTGAAGTGTGAGTTTTTCAGTGTTTGTTCGCTCTGTGTAAACTGGAGGCTAGACCTCTCTAATTACTAGCGAAGCACTATTGTTGGCTTAGATTGAAGCCCGTTTTCTTCTCTTGTCAAAGTCCTTGGTGAAGTCTGTTCAGTGTGCGTTTAGACCTTCGAAGTATGAAGCCTAGCACCAGTTGCTGTCGCTGAGTATTTGGTCGAAGTACGCAGAGGGAAGTCTGCTCTTACGAAGGGTGTAGTGTGAAGCCTGCTCGAAGGCACCAGTATGCTGAGCTTGCACTGACTTAGCAGAGCTGATCAAAGTCCTTAGAGGGAAGTCCGCTCTTGCGAAGGGTGAAGTGCGAAGCCTGCTCGAAGGCACCCTGTGTGCGGAGCCTGCACTGACTTAGCAGAGCTGAATTTTCGGGGTTGTGGGTGGAGCGAAGTCTTCTTGGCTTTGAACTTTTGCTCCTTGCGAAGCCTGATTTCGGAGCTGTGAAATACCTCCGAACTAGAACTTTGAAGGGTGTGTTCGAAGCATGTTCCGCAGAAGACAAGTAAAACAGAAGGCTATTTTTAGTCTAAAATTTTAAAAGCTTCCATTCACCGCCCCTCTGGTCGCCGTTTCCGGTCCTACAGATACCTTGACTATCGCAGAGCTTTTTAGTAAGCTCAAGGCCTCAGAGGTCAATATCCATTTGAGATCAAATCTCACTTGTTCTAGCTCAAAGACTCTGGCGCTTGCGACACCGTCTGCTGATCCTACTGCCTTGAGTTGTACTGCTTTTTCCTTGATGTCTATCTCTGAGGAACAACTTGATTCGCTAAGAGATGATGATCTGTGTTTGTTTAACAACCGGGTGCGACGTGTTTATGATAAGCGAATCTTTAAAAGACACGGCACAAAATCCGGATGCTTTGAGTGTGGTGATCCAGGTCATTTCATCGCCGACTGCCCCAAGTGGAAGAATTACAAGAAGGGAACCAGCAGCAACTCCTACGACTCCGGCAAGTACGACAACTCCACTTCTACAAAGGGCAAGCACAAGACGAGATTCTTTCGAAAGGCTTTGAAGGACTATAGGCGTGAGAACAAGAAGCGAGACAAGGCCTTCTTCGCTGAGATGGAGAAGAGCTACTCCAAGAGATCTTCGTCTTCCTCCTCATCTTCAAATTCAAGTGATGAAGAGATCGTGATCAGGAAGGGGAAGGACAGGGACGATCCGGCGGGCCTCTGCTTCAAGGCCTTTGGGGACAAGCCGAAGAGTCGCTCGCATCATAGCCGAAGACCCCACAAGAGTTTCTACTCAATGGCTCTTGCGGATAAGAAAGAAAAGAACTCCTCCGACGACTCCAACGATGACGACGATGAGAAGGTATCTTCCTATGAACAAGAAGTTGTTAATTTACTAGAACAGAACCTTCAGGAGTTGAAGTATCGGGAGAAACTGCTTAGAGGGGCTAAGAAGAGGATAGATGAGCTTGAGAGTGAGCATTCCATGGCGAATGGCAAGATTGAGAGTCTGGCGTCTTCCCCTTGCTTGGGTGATAGTACTGAGTGCCCTAACTATGAGGTGTTGTTGTGTAACCTGATGACTCTTAAGTCCAGGTACACAGAGATAGTAGATGAGAGAGATGCTATGGCCACTGAGCTTGAAAGCGCTCAGCTGGAGCTGAAAAATGCTCATGCCACTGTCATCGTATCTTGTGTAGACTGCCCATCCCATTTAGCTAGTATAGCTAAGCTGAGAGCCAAGAGTGATGAACAAGTGGGCGAGTTAGCTAGAGTGAGAGCTGAGTTAGAGCAGACTAAGCTAGAGCTTGAGACCTTGTCAGTTCCGCCCACTATTTGTGAGAACTGATTGTCCATGAGAATGGAGTTGATCAAGCTGAAAGCTGAGAAGTATGTCGAAGTTGATAAAGAGTGTGAGATTTGCTTGTCTCAGGTGCAGGTGTTAGCTTCCTTGAGAGAGGATCTAGCTAATGTTCAGAACGAGAACTTTTACCTCCATCAGATCCTGAGTTGGATTAGTGCCAGAGAGCCATAGCTCAGCATGATGATCCAGCAGTTCAAGAGACAGGATGGGTTTGGGGTAGGTTACACCTATACCAAGACTGATTTTGAGAGTGCCATTAGCCGAGCAGTGGAGTGGAGTAAGATGACTCCTGAACAGAGATATCCCAAGACTCACTCCACGGAGTCCTTTAAGGATAGTCAGCCCAAGGATGGAGTGTTCCAAGAACAACCAAAAGCTCCACCTAAGAAGCAAATCTGGGTTCCAAAGCCTAAACCTCTCCACACATCTCTTGATTCTTTACCTGGACCCTCTCACACCAAAGATGCTACACCCAACACCACCAAGCCTAAGAATCCCAAGACTCAACCACATCCCAAGAAGCCTACCTATCACTGTGAGTTTTGTCAGAGAGACGGGCATCTTGAGGAGTTTTGCTTCAGGAGGAAGCGGGTTGAGCGAGCAGAGAGAGCTCGAGGTGGGCAGGAACAGTTCTACCAGCAGGGTGGTAGACAGAGAGTTCCTCGACGTAGAGAGAGGCTAGAGGCCAGGCCACGTCATGTAGGTGGTGGTAGAGGAGACAGTTTTTATGATCATGCTCCAGAGGGTGGTTTTTATTCCGGCAGAGCTCTAGATCGTTATGGATACGGTTTTGGACCTCATGGTCGTGGTTTTAGGCAGAACAGAGGACCGCGCTTTGAGCCGCGATTTGGTCCAGACTCATATGATTCCTTCTGCTTTCCTACTTACGAGCAGATGGCTCGACACTGGTTTAGCACCTTTGCTAAACCTGGTGTTCGACCATTTGCTCCCACTCATGACCATTGATCTTGCAGGATCGAGGATTGGAGGACGTATGGATCATGGATTCAGGATGTTCTTGCCATATGATGGGACACCGCAGATGGTTCTCCAGCCTCTCTCCCCTGAGCTCCAAGGAATACATCACTTTCGGGAACAGTGGTCAATGGAAGGTACAAGGTATTGGGTCAATTCGCATCTCTGATTATTTTTCTTTGAAGAATGTTGCTTTAGTTGGAAATCTGAATTTTAATCTAATTTCTGTTTCGCAACTTCTTGAGGATGGCTTAGAAGTGCGTTTTAAGAAGGGCATGTCTTCTGTTGTTGATTCTAGAGGATCTTTAGTTTGCCGGATCTTACCTTTTGGTAAGGTTTTTTGTATTGATTTCTGAGAAACCAAGGGTTGGTTTCAGAGTCTGTGATGAGTGATTGACAGATTTTATCCTCTGATTCAAAGGGGTCCCTCCAAAGGGGTTCAGAGGTTGTTTCACCAAAGGGTTCGGTGGGTCTGTTGGCTGCAGCTGTTGTAGCAGAGTGTGCTTGTCGGAGGGGTCCGACAGTACACAATGATTGGGTCGTACCGAAGGTCTTGGTACTTTGGGCGGTACACCGGAGTGTGTGCCGGAGGTTGTTTACCCGGAGAGGTCTCCAGGGTACTGGATACACTTGGTTGTTTGTCTGTGGTGAGCAGGTGACTTCGGAGGCGATGGACGGTTCATAGCAAGTGAACATGTTTCAAGTGGGAGGCTTGATGCCAGGGGAGCAGGGAGCTCCGTCACGAAGGCTGCGAAGGGGTCGAGGTCGGACCTTAGGCCGAGGTGCACCAGGAGAAGGCATTAAGTGCGGAGTGTGGCTCCGGTTGAAGGTACTCCGAGACGAAGTCCTCGGAGGCGAGGCACTTTGAAGGGTACTCCAAATGGAGTGACTTCGGAGTATGGTGGACCAAGTCCTCAGCAATGAGGCAGGGCATTCGAAGTGTGCTCCGGAGGGAGGCACTTGAAGGTATACCCGACGAAGGTCTCAGAAGTCGAGGTGCATCGAAGGCATGGTCCGGGTGAGGATTGTCGAGGAGTGTGCTCGAGGAGATACACTGTGACGAAGTGCTCATGTAATGCTTCATGCGGAGGCCTTGGACGAAGGAGGGACTTTGAAGGGTGGTACTCCGAATGTGGGGCTTCGGAGTGAGGCTGGCTCTGGAGTGAAGCTGACTTCGGAGTGGGGCTGGCTTCGGAGTGAAGCTGACTCTGGAGTGAAGCAGCTGACTTCGGAGTGAGGCTATCTTCGAAGTGAGGCTGGCATCGGAGTGAGGCTGGCTCCGGAGTGAGGCTGGCTCCGGAGTGAGGCTGACTTGAGGTACTTTGGCCATGCATGGCTTCAGTACACGGGCTGATGGAGTTTGAGCTAGGAGTAGCTGCGAAGTCATGGTGGTCCACTCCGAAGGTGTTGGTGCGAAGGCCCAAGAGCTTTGACGGCTTCGGCTCAAAACCGTCTCTGTATCGAAGGCTTACTTCGGTGAAGTGAAGGCCGTCAGGCTCGTGGCTTCTCACCGAAGCTACCGCACCCCTCGCGTGCGAAGGGTGGCTTTAGAAGTGTCCAAAACTGCAAAGGCTGACCACGTCTGCTCTACAAAAACTGGTGTTGTCCCCTCTGCGAAGCTGACAAAAGAAGCCTCCAAATAAAGTAGACTACCAGTTGTACCCCCTGTTCTGATGAGACAAAACCGGTGTAAACCCTAGGGGTAAAGTAGTCTATTCACAGGGCTGAATAGTGCCTATAAATAGTGGAGGCTAGCTAGGTCACATCAACACTTTTAGCAGTCATTTTTGAGCTCATGTGCTAGCCGCCACATACTCTTGTGTTCATCCTATGAGTTCATTTTGTGTTCCCTGTTCAAGTAATGAAACTTTGATTTTGTTCTCATTTGTGCTTAAACTTGTATTCTGTGTTGCACTGCATGCTTTGATTTCTCTGTGCACCATCTTCTTGTGAGTTTTTCTAGAGAGGTGTGTGAGAAGTCTGTCTGGGTGAAGTGTGTTTTTCAGTGTTTGTTCGCTCTGTGTAAACTGGAGGCTAGGCCTCTCCGATTACTAGCGAAGCACTGTCTCTGTGCTAAATTGAAGCCTGTTTTCTTCCCTTGTCGAAGTCCTCGGCGAAGTGTGTTCAGTGTGCGTTTAGACTTCTAAAGTGCGAAGCCTAGTACCAGTTTCTAGCGCTGAGTATTTGGTCGAAGTCCTCAGAGGGAAGTCTGCTCTTGCGAAGGGTGAAGTGCGAAGCCTGCTCGAAGGCACCTAGTGTGTTGAGTCTGCACTGACTTAGCAGAGCTAATCGAAGTCCTCATAGGGAAGTACGCTCTTGCGAAGGGTGAAGTGCGAAGCCTGCACTGACTTAGCAGAGCTAAATTTTCGGGGTTGTGGGTGGAGCGAAGTCTTCTTGGCTTCGAACTTTTGCTCCTTGCGAAGCCTGATTTCGGAGCTGTGAAATACCTCCGAACTAGAACTTTGAAGGGTGTGTTCGAAGCTTGTTCCGTAGAAGACAGAAGTAAAACAGAAGGCTATTTTTAGTCTAAAATTTTAAAAGCTCCCATTCACCCCCCCCCCCCTCTGGTCGCCGTTTCCGGTTCAACAATTGGTATCAGAGCGGGTTAAGATCACTAGTTGACCTTAACCGGTTTTGTGATCTGTTGGCGACATGGACAGAGTTAGTAAAATTCCTCTGTTCAATGGGATAGATTTTGCATACTGGAAGGTGCGCATGGAGGCTTACTTGTTAAGCCAAGGAAATGCAATTTGGGAGATTGTGGACTCACAATACTCCATCCCTGAAACTCGCACCTCTCAAACAGAGAAGGATCAGTATAATGCCAACTCCAAGGCAAGAAATATATTGTTCATTGGTTTGAGTAGGAGTGAGCTTGATAGGGTGCAGCACCTTAGGACAACTAGGGAGATTTGGACTACACTCACTATTTTTCATGAGGGCTCTACACAGATTAAGGCCAGGCGCCAAAGCACTTACAATCAACACTATCAGCTATTTGTGCAGGCACCTGATGAATCTATAGATTCCATGTTTTCTCGCTTTGAGGCGATAGTGAGTAACTTGTGGTCCAACGAGACGCTTGCTTACAATGATCATGATAGGGCTATCAAGCTTCTCTATGCTCTTGATCGTAGCATATGGGAAGTGAAGATATCCAGCATTGATGTTGCTTTGGTTGAAAACTTTGGATACAATTTGCTTTCTGTATCTCAATTACTTGATGAGGGCTTCAAAGTGCGATTCTACTTCTGAGCTTTAGAAGTGGCATAGGATACTATGGCATATGAGCTTTGAGTTGCTCGCTCGTCTGAGTGCCCTAGGTCTGATCTGAGGATTGCCCAAGCTCAAGTTTGAGAAGAATTTAGTTTGTGCTCCATGTCGACATGGAAAAATGATTGTCGCTTCGCACTCGCTAGTCACCACAGTGATGACTGAACAACCTGGAGAACTTATCCACATGGACACTGTAGGTCCTTCTCGGGTTAGTTCTTTAGGCGGGAAGTGGTATGTGTTAGTCATTGTCGATGATTTCTCTCGCTACTCTTGGGTCTTCTTTCTTGCCAGCAAGGATGAAGTGTTTTCACACTTTCGGATCTTGGCTATGAGACTTTTCACTGAACTCCCTAGTGCATTGAAATTCATTCGAAGTGATAATGGCACTGAGTTCAAGAACAGTCTCTTTGTTGACTTTTGCAAGGAGCATGGCATAGAACATCAATTCTCTGCTCAGCGGGTTCCTCAACAGAACGGTGTTGTTAAGAGAAAGAACCGCACTTTGGTTGAGATGGCTAGGACGATGCTTGATGAGCACAGGACTCCTAGGAAATTTTGGGTTGAGGCCATGAACATTGCTTGTTACATCTCAAACCGAATCTTCTTGCGCTCAATTTTGAACATAACATCTTATGAGCTACGTTTTGGGAGACAGCCCAAGGTTACTCATCTTCGAGTTTTTGGCTGTCGTTGCTTTATAATAAAACGTGGTAATTTGGACAAATTTGAGTCGTGCTCTTCTAACAGGATCTTTTTGGGTTACACTACACATGGTCATTCTTATCGTGTTTATAATTTGGAAACTAACACTGTCATTGTTGGGGGAAAATATCTCATCTTCGGGGTTATTGCAGTAGCAGCATAAAGACAGTCAACCAGTTCGAAGATTGTCCGAAGACCATCTTCGAAGATGCCCAGAACCTCGTTCGAAGTCCGAAGGCAGGCACTAGTTCGAAGTATGTCTTCGAACCAAAGCCCTTCAGGATCTTTTCTGCCAGCTAAGATGGAAGACTTATCTTCTATCCTATTAGATTAGTCTTTTACCATTTTAGCCCTATTAAGGAAACCGAATAGTTTCCTTAATGTCGGTTGTAATAGAGGGGTAAATAGGTCTTTTCCTTAATGTTTAGGCCTATAAATACCCCCCATTTCACCCTGTAATAGGGACCGATTACAAGTGATTCAATACACACTTTCGAACTATTCTAAGCTATTATCCTTTCGGAGGCTTAGAACAGTTTGCTTCGCAAACACTTCGTTTGTTAGTTTCTTTTCTACAGAAACCTGTTAGCGTAATCTTTTACGCCAACAGTTGGCGCCGTCCGTGGGGAACCTAGTTCAAAAAACTTCGTTCTCTACCAATTTCTTGCATCATGCCTCCTAAGCGGAGCGCACCTCGCAATCCCACTCGGAGGTCCTCTCGGATCTCCGGAGAGATACCCTTCGACACAGTCGAAGTCGGAGGGTCTTCGACTATTCCTCCACCTCAAACTCCGCAAGGGGCTTCTATCCCTCGAGGATACGAAACCTCTCCACCAACCCCTTCCATACTCCGACCGCCCGGAGCCACTCTGCCACCCTCCATTCCGATTCAAACTGATCATACCAGTTCTCAAGACCCGGAAGGTCCTTCCGGAGGAGATGAAGATAACCTTGGAGACATGGCCACTCAAATGGCCAATCTTCAAGCTGAGGTAGCGAGGTGGCGACAAGAGGCTGCGAACAAGCTTCGCTCTCAAGCCACCCCAGCTATCCCCGAAGTGCACGAAGACGACGATCTTGATTATCCCGAAGCCCCGGAGAACGCCTCTTATGACAATGAATCTCCGTTGCATCCCGAGCTTCAGAAGGTTCGCTTCGATCCAAAGTTCAAAGCTTCGAAGCTCTGCAAGTATACCGGAGACGAAGATCCTAGTGAGTTTGCACGTTCTTATGCCCTAGCGATTGAGGCTAGTGGCGGAGACAGAGAAACTATGGCAAAGTGCTTCCCGTTAGCCCTTCAAGGAGTGGCGTTGAGATGGTTCTGGTCTTTAAAGCCAGGATCAATCGCTTCATGGTCACAATTGAAGAAGAAGTTTATAAGTAACTTTCAGGGCACCTTCGTGCCCCCCATGTCGACAGGAAGCCTTTTCCAAGTGAAACAGCTCCCCGGAGAAACATTGAGGCAGTACTTCAAGCGCTTCGCTCACACGAAGTCGCAAATTCGGGGGCTGTCCACATCTTCGGTGGTTGATGCGGCTCGGGAAGGCGTCAGTCATAAAGGCCTTCTAGATAAACTGCATCGGAAGAGCATCACCACAGTATCACAGCTGATGTCGTACTTCGAGGAATACTCGAAGTCAGAAGAAGGTTGGCTTCGGAGGACTACTGCTACTTCGACAGTATTGACAGAAGTTAAAGCAGAGGTGAAGACTTCGGCACAGCCGCAAGAACCAGTCTCCGAAGTGCAACATGATAGAAGAAGAGGGCAAAAGCACCCTCGCTCTGAAGTCTTAAACATTGCACCCCCGCAGAAGTTTGCACCGAGAGCTCCACAGTCTGCGGGGAACAAGTCCAGCGGCTGGAGGCCGCCAGGGAAAACGGCTGGCAAGGGCCAGACCCTTTTTTGTTGTATTCATGGAGAGAATCGAAGCCATGCAACTGACACCTGCAAGGCTATTCTTACCCTTCGGGGAGAATACTTGGAGAGAACTTCGGGTCGAGGTAGTACCGACCGAAGTCCAGCAGCAGCAGTGCGCCCGGAGCCGGTCCAGGCTGTGGCGCGGATAGAAAATTTTGATGCTGCAAGGCATCCTCCGGTGGCCAATGTTATGCCACCTCCGAAACAAGAAGAAGGGCAAGATAGAGGGAAAAGAGTAGTTCTCCCTATCTCCGGAGGAGGTACCCTCGGAAGCATGTCCAAGAGACAGCGAAGAGTGTACGTTCGAGAAGTAGGCCACATTGGGACTTCGTCATCCGCAGCTGCAATGCCGGAGTGGTCTCATGTTCCAATATCTTTCTCTGCGGAGGATGCAGCTGGTATCAAGTTCCCGCACGCAGATCCATTGGTTATTACTGCTGATATTGCAGGGACAGAAGTCCGAAGGGTGCTAATTGACGGAGGTAGTTCGGCAGATATCATATTTGTACAAGCCTTCGATCAGCTATGCATTTCCCGGAAGCATCTCCTCCCAGCGGCTCGTCCTCTGCAAGGCTTCGCAGGACCTCCGCTAGATGCACTCGGCCAGATAGGCCTGGAAGTAACCTTCGGAGAAGGTTTACTAGCCCGAACTGAAGAAGTTATCTTTGATGTGGTAGATGCCCCGTATGCTTATAATGTCATCTTCGGACGAGGCATGTTGAATCAGTTCGGAGCAGTGGCGCATCACAACTACTTGTGCATCAAGATGCCCACACAGTCAGGAGTTCTGACAATCTTCGGAGATCAAGCCATAGCTCGGAGGGCAGAATATGGTCATGGTCCTCCTCTTGATCCGAGGCAAGTAAACAGTGTTCAAAATGATGAAGAAATTTTTTCAGCCTCTTCCGAAGCTTCGAAGAAGTCATTTCCAAGACCAAGTCCCGAAGGAGAGATTACAACGAAGATCATCGTTAAAGATGGTAAAGAATACACTTTTCAATTTGGTAAAGATTTACCTCCCGAAGTTGCAACTTCCTTGGAAAAGGTCGTAGAAGAAAATTTGGATGTCTTCGCCTGGTCTGACGAAGATATCACCGGAGTAGATCGGGATATTATTGAGCACAGTTTGCTTGTAAACCCGAAGGCCCGGCCTGTTCGACAAGGGCTCCGAAAGATGTCCGCAGAGAGAGCTGCTCTAGCTAAGGACGAAGTTGAAAAACTGTTGAAGGCTGGGATTATCAGAGAAGTGGCCCATACAGAATGGTTAGCCAACCCAGTCTTCGTCAGGAAGAAGTCCTCCGGAAAGTGGCGCATGTGCATTGATTTCACATCTTTGAATAAAGCGTGCCCACGTGACCCCTACCCCATGCCCCGAATTGATCAACTAGTTGACTCCACGGCAGGTTCGGAGTTACTAAGCTTCCTCGACGCGTATTCCGGTTATCATCAAATATGGTTGAAGCGCGAAGATGAAATCAAGACGAGCTTTGTAACTCCTTCAGGAGTCTTCTGCTATGTAAGAATGCCCTTCGGCCTAAGAAATGCCGGGGCTACTTTTTCAAGATTAGTTGCTAAGGCTCTAAGTCATCAACTAGGCCGTAATGTAGAGGCCTATATGGATGATATTGTAATAAAGAGTGCTTTAAAGCACCAACATAGCCTAGACTTAGCAGAAACATTCAATAGCCTTCGGGCATGTGGGATCCGTCTTAACCCCGAAAAATGTATATTCGGAGCTAAGGCTGGAAAGTTGTTAGGGTACTTAGTTTCAAGCAGGGGAATTGAAGCTAGCCCTACTCAAATAACTGCGCTGCAGAAGATGGCTCCTCCGGAGAATTTAAAGCAAGTGCAAAAGCTGACTGGACGTCTGGCCGCACTTAGCAGGTTTTTATCAAGGTCTGCGGAGAGGAGCCTGCCAATATTTAAAGCTTTGAAAGGGTCCGAAGATTTTGCATGGACACCGGAGTGTCAGAAAAGCTTCGAAGATATTAAAGATTATCTCAACAATCTTGCTACACTCACGGTGCCTATTGCGGACGAAACCCTACTCCTGTATCTTGCAGCTACAGGTTCAGCTGTCAGCGCAGTCCTTGTCAGAGAAGCAGATATCAATGGGAAGTTGGTCCAAAATCCTGTCTATTTTGTATCTGAAGCATTGTCAGGAGCGAAGACAAGATACTCCGAACTTGAAAAGTTCGTTATGCTCTGATAATGGCTTCGAGAAAGCTAAGACATTATTTTTTGGCTCATAATGTAATTGTACCAACTTCGTATCCTTTAGGAGATATGCTCCGAAGCAAAGATTCCACTGGAAGGATTGGAAAGTGGGCGGTAGAGCTAGCACCCTTCGGCATATCTTTCCTGGCGAGGACAGCTATCAAATCTCAAGTCCTAGCAGACTTCGTAGCAGAGTGGACTCCACCTGCGAAGTTGACTCCGGAGAAATCAGATGACGGAGTTTGGATTATTTATTCCAATGGGGCTTTCCAAGCATCCGGAGCAGGCATTGGGGCAGTATTAATTTCACCGTCAGGACAAAGAGCAATGTACTCCGCAAGACTCAACTTTAAGTCTACCAATAATATAGCGGAGTACGAAGGAATTTCAATTCGGAGTATACCAAGAGCTGAAAATGTGCAAGCGGACATTTTAGCGAAGGTTGCTGCCGGAGCTGTGGATGTGCCTGACGAAGCTTTCTATGAGGAGCTCAACATACCTTCGGTGCCACAAGTTGCTTCTGCAGAGATTCTCTGCATTCCTAGTGCAGATTGGAAAGATTCGATCATAGAACTCTTGCAAGGAGGAACAAATTTGCCCGAAGAGCCCCAATTGTCAAGATTAAAGCTCAGAGCAAGAAACTATCAGTTAATCAACGGTATATTATACAAGGCCGGAGTATGTTCCCCTCTACTCCGATGTATATCTCAAGCCGAAGGCCAAGAAATTCTCCGAGAAATTCACGAAGGCCTTTGTGGAAGTCATTTAGCCCCTAGAGCTCTGGCAGGAAAAACACTTCGCCAAGGGCTTTATTGGCCCACAATAACAGCTGATGCGGAGAGCTTGGTCCGCACTTGTCAAGGATGCCAGTGGATGGGTCGACGGAGTCATCGCCCACCAACAGCCCTTCAAGTCATTGCTCCGGTATGGCCTATGGCCAGATGGGGTATGGATCTAATTGGTCCCTTCCCGTTAGCAAAGGGAAATCTAAAGTTCGCAGTGGTAGCCATTGAATATTTTTCTAAGTGGGTAGAAGCAGAGCCCTTAACAGCTATCACTTCGAATAATGTACAGAAATTCTTCTGGAAGAACATTATTTGCCGGTTCGGAGTGCCTAGATATCTCACAGTTGATAATGGAACACAGTTCGACGCAGAACCCTTCAGGAAGTTTTGCGAAGACCTAGGCATTCAACTATGTTTTGCTGCAGTGAGACATCCTCAGTCAAATGGAGCAGTTGAGCGAGCCAATGGAAATATCTTATCAGGGCTAAATCGAAGAATAGTAGGACTATCAAATGGACTGTGGACCGAAGAGCTTCCGAAGATTCTGTGGTCCATTCGGACTACGCAAACAAGGTCCACAGGTTTTACTCCGTTCAGACTGCTATTCGGAGATGAAGCTATGACTCCAACGGAGCTCAAAGGGGGATCATTTCGCAGCACCGAACCAGACATCGAAGAAGAAAGACAAGCTTCGTTAGATTTGTCAGAAGAGACAAGGCTTCGAGCTGTAGCCAATTTATCAAAGTATCATCAGCAGACGAAGACTTGGTATGACCCGAAGGTTAAGCTCAGCGAGTTAAGGCCGGGTCATCTTGTTCTACGAAGCATTATAGCACCAGGGAAGTTAGGCAATAAATGGGAAGGTCCATATCTAATCGTCCGCTCAGGGCGCCCTGGTTCATTCAAATTAGCTAATTTAGAAGGTGAAGAGTTAGCACATACTTGGCATGCGGAGCACCTAAAGCGATACTTCGCATAAGGGCTCCTTGTAATTCGCTTGTAATCACCTCTAAATTAATAAAGCATACACCCTGATGGTTGCCTTCCCCTTGACACTCCTAGTTTCCCGAGCGGACGCGCTGGGACAGAAGTCGATCGAGAGGGAAGTGTCATTAAGCTGGGTTGTATTTCCGGACTTCGTACCCATAAAGTCGAAGCCTCCGGTGTGGTGGCTGAAATCCATCCGGAGCCCAAGCTGATACCTTGTAGGCATCCGTAAAAGAGCCAATACCACATTCTACGGAGTCCAAGCTTCGGCTGGTAGACTTCCGTAAAAAGAGCCGAAGGTGGCCAAAATCTGCGAAGTCCAAGCTGCAGCTTGTCAGACTTCCGTAAAAAGAGCCGAAGGTGGCCAAATTCTGCGAAGTCCAAGCTCCGGCTGGTAGACTTCTGCAAAAAAGAGCCCAAGGTGGCCAAATTCTGCGAAGTCCAAGCTCCGGCTGGTAGACTTCTGCAAAAATAGCCGAAGGTGGCTACAATTTCTGCGAAGTCCAAGCTCCGGCTGGTAGACTTCTGCAAAAATAGCCGAAGGTGGCTACAAATTCTGCGAAGTCCAAGCTCCGACTGGTAGACTTCTGCAAAAATAGCCGAAGGTGGCTACAATTTCTGCGAAGTCCAAGCTCCGGCTGGTAGACTTTTGCAAAAATAGCCGAAGGTGGCTACAATTTCTGCGAAGTCCAAGCTCCGGCTGGTAGACTTCTGCAAAAATAGCCGAAGGTGGCTAAAGCAAAACAGCATTTAAGCCATGAGCTCCGAATGTCTGTTCATATAAGTCCAAAGTGACAAATTTCTTAAGACACTAAAGTGTCCTCGAAGTTATCTTAATTGATTTCTTTCGTAAAAGCAAACAAAGGTACCAAGTTACCATTCTTCTGACTACAAATAGTCGAAGATATTTCATAAGATTTCAAAAGATCTTTAAAATGACAGAGGGGCTCCGAACCCCCAAAAAATTGTACTCCGAAGTTTTTTCTTTGCGCATAACCATCTTTGAATACAGTTCGAAGTTGCTTATACCCAAAGAGGGGCTAGTAAGTATGGAGACAATTTTAAATCGGCATTCATTATTGAAGAAAATATGTTTACAGATTACATTATGAAAAATTGGTATCTATACCAAGAAGGAATCGGAGACCTCTTCGGTCCCGAGAGCTAGGGGTGGAACGACTAGTTCCAACATCGGAAGTTCTAAGAACTTTACGTTTAACTCTCTTCCTCCCCTTCGAAGCTCTAAAATCCTTTTGCTCTTGTTGAAGCTCTGCCCAAGTTCGAAGCCGCTCGGGGCTTCTTTCCCAGCTTCTAAGATCTTCAGATCTTTTATTTTGGGCTTCACCTTCGTCTTCGGACCAATTAGTGTCTTCAGAAGACGAGGTGTTTGCGTCAATCTCTTTATCTTCCTCTTTGATATAAGACAATACGTCTTTGATTACTTCAGGCGCAATAACGCCGGAGTCATCTCGAGGAATAAGAAATCGAGGACGCTTATAACTCTTTAGAAGTTCGAAGGTGTTCCACAGTGAGCGAAGTTCGCTGTTAAGCTCTAACACTTCGATATCTTCCATAAGAGGCAAAGCCTAAAAATATGACAAACAAGACTTTCATTGATAAATATTTACAAGCATCAGCTTTACATAATCAAAAAATCCTAAATAATCCTAAACCTGCGGAGTCGGAGGAGGCTGACTGCTCGAAGCATGACTCCGAACTTGCTTTTGACGTTGGCCTTCATCAATCCAAGCCTTGATCGCAGATCGACCTTCGGCTCTCCACGAAGTTTGGAAGGCTCGCCAAGCAGTAGCTACGCCTTCGGAAGGAGTCAAAAGCCTCGCGTCATCGAAGATGATGGAGCCCTCTGCGCTCGGAGTGATTGTTCGGCCCAAATCTTCGTAGTAGCGAAGTATTCCAAGGGCAGACACTTGTCCGGAGAGTTCTCCATAACGCATGCCTGCCGTCTTCATTTGCTTCGCTGCTCCTTGGATCCTCTTTAGCCGGCGCAGCAGAGTTACATTGTCATCCGAAGGTAGTGATTCAGTAGTACCGAAGTACTCCAAGACACCTAGCATCTGTTCGATGACCTCCGAAGCCACCTTCTCAGACTTGAGCTTTTCCGCATTAAGTGCATCCTTGACCGAAGTCGTTTCTGCTAAAACTCCGGAGATTCTAGCATTCTCCGTAGTCAAAGCATTTTTCTGAGTCCGGAGCTGGCCAGCTTCTTCTTGTAACCTTACAAGTTCAGATCCTTTGGCAGCATCCTCCGTCCGCAGTCTTTCAATCTCCGCTCGAAGCACAATTCTTTCTGCTTCGAGCTCTTTCTTCGCAGCCTCCAAGCTTTGCCTAGCCCTTCGCTCCGCTAGTATTACATTGTCCATTTGAGATACTCGACCTTCGGAGAAGTTAAAATTTCTTTGAAGAGCCTCGTTCTCTTCCCGAAGTTGAGCAATTTCATTTTCGCTCGATAAAGCTGCAGCGCGGGCTAAGACTGCTTGCTAAGGAAAAAGAAAAACTGAAATAAGAAGTTATTCATATATAATTTGCTATTTGGTTCGAAGATGCTTTATACCTGATAAGCTGCTCTTTCCACAGCAAGGTTAAGCTTCGAACCCTTCACTCTGCTTAAACGAGCTACCAGTTCTGTTTCCCCGACTTGGCGACTGGCTTCACCCAAAGGTTTAACCAAAGTTCCAAGTCCGGTTTTCTCCTCCAAAAAAGGAGTTATGAGAGGAAGCATTTTTGAAGCTTTCTGGTCAGCTCTGCTTAGCGAAGGTCCGGAGAGCTCTTCCGAGGCCCTTGGAACTCCTGAAGATGGCCCCCCTTCAGTCGATTCACTTTCATCCGTTGAGTCAGATGAAGTCGATCCTTGAGTTGGAGGCTCTATGTGTCTTTTTCCTCTTCCAGGCCCCGGTAGAGTGACCTCTGGTCTTGGCTCCGAAGTTGTCGAAGGTCTTTGAATTGTATCTTCGTGAAATGCTTCGACAACAGGAGGCTCTGCAAAAACAGAAATATTATACATTGTATAACTTTGCAAAAATTGATTAAAATTATGCAAAATTTACCTTCGACATTCTCTGGAATATCGAGTACCGGACTGATCGGAGGATCAAAAGTGTAGTCCTCATCCGAATCAGCCGTTAAATCGTGGACTGCAGGAGCATCGTCCTGGGGAGTCCTCGTTACTTCTTCAGGAATCGAAGCCATAGTGACTTCGACCCCACCTTCGTCCACAGGAACTTCGTCCTGAGTTGTATCTTCTTGAACTACCGAAGTCATTGGTTGATCAGCATTATCTCCAGACTCCGGTACGTTCGCAGGTACTTCGGCCTCATTTACACCCATAGGGGCTTCGATTTGTTCTTCCTGGGTGTCCGGAGCTCTTACTTCTTTGATGTTGGCTTGAAGCTCCGAAATACCTGCAGTATCTTCAATGTGAATACTTCGTTGAGCTGCATCTTCATCAATTAATTTCACTAATAATATACCTTCGTCTTCTTTAGAACTAGAAATTGAAGCTCTTGAGCTCGAGGGTGCGAGGTTCTTCGGCTTCCGAGCCACCTTCTTCACCGGAGTCCTCGCAGAGCTGGAAGCTCTGGCTTCAGCTACTCTTTTCTTGGGGCCTTTTTCCTGAGGCACCCAATCCATCAAAGGGGGCGGAGTTAACTCCAACATTCCCCATACTCTGTTAAATCTCTCCCAACTCCCGACTAATTTAATTCGCCATTCTTTCTCGGACGGAGTTGGGGCACCCAGAATCTTCTCCGAAGCCCTTACGATTTGTTCCGATGTAATGGGGTCTGAAGAAGCTAAAAAATAATTCGAGTTAGCCTTTCTTCGAAGTAAATATGTACAATGCACGTTGGTTTCGAAGTTACCTGCAGGGCTCGAAGTATAGTTGATTTTGCGAAGGCCGCCTTCGGAGTCATCTTCGAAGATGATAGGCCAGTTGGCCATCAGTGGAGGAATTTGAAGACCGATGAATTCTTCGGCCAAGTCTCGCATACTGAGCCTTCGGCTAATTTTTTCAAGCAGGTTCAGGCGGGCTTCGAGCTGACCTTCGTCAGGTTGCACTAGGGCTTCTTTTCGGAATCTGATTTCTTTGAGGGGTCCAGCCAGAGGACTGCTAGCTCCGACTTCGGCATAAAACCACCTCAGTACCCAATCAGTGTACCATCTAGCATTGATGGCCTTAGCAGGGAATCGCAGAGCGTATTCGTCTCGAAGCCTAAAATTGATGCTTCCGAAGGCGACCACTACTTTCTCACCTCCGGAGCCTACAGAAGTCTTCGGTTGACAAGTCGCTCTATGAAGTGCGGCGAAGATTTCAGCCCTCCCCTCACAACCTTCGGCTCTCAGCGCCCACTCGAAGATAGCTAATCTAGCTACAGCATTCGGAGATAGCTGAGGGAGGGTTACATGAAACAGGTCAAGTACTTCGGCCAAGAAATCCACAGCAGGGAGGCCCAAGCCTGCTTCGAAAAAAGCTTCGAATACCACAACCTCTCCGGGTCTCGGTGATGGAATTGATTCTTTGCCCGGCTTCCGAAACATAACCCCATTGCTAATCTTACCCCCTGCTGTGATTGCCAAAGATTCTCTCTTGCAGGTAGATGGCCCTAATTCAAAGGATTGATCCAAATACTTAGTCGATGGAGGACACAGACCTTGGTCATCGGGGATTTGGGGATTTCTCCCCCCTGCCGCCATGGGCATTGCCGCCTGCATCGAGGGTGCCGTCGCCAATGTCGCCGCCGCTGCTGCTGCGGCTACTTGCTGCCGAGCCAAGGCCGAAGGAGGCGCAGATCCCTTGGTCTTCACCATCGCGATTGCCGGATTGATCTGAGGGAATGGAGACTAGGGCTCAAGAACTCGAAGGCTGGGGTTCAAGAACTCAAAGGGCTCAAAAAGCTTTGACTGAGAGGAAGCGGTGAAAAGGTAATCGGGTAAGTTTTGGGGCTCTTTATTTATAGCCTAATCTTTCCGTTTGTTACCGTTTGGACTCTGCCCTTTCGCATTCTCGCCCATTATTTTCCTCCGGAAATAATGCATCATATGACTTCCGTTAGAAACAGAAACTAACGGCTATTTTTTCTAAGTCTAAAAAGACTTTCGAACTTCCTGAGTCAGTTATAAGATAGTTCGAAAAGTAATTACCTTACGACTAATTCGAAGTTCATATCTTCATGCATTTCGGAGATAAAATAAAAACCAATAACCCCTATGATTGGTTATCTTTTCTTTCCGTATACTGCTCTCCTAACGTTACAGGTCGAACGGAGAAGCGTATTCGAGGGGCTACTGTTGGGGGAAAATATCTCATCTTCGGGGTTATTGCCGAAGCAGCATAAAGACAGTCAACCAGTTCGAAGATTGTCCGAAGACCATCTTCGAAGATGCCCAGAACCTCGTTCGAAGTCCGAAGGCAGGCACTAGTTCGAAGTATGTCTTCGAACCAAAGCCCTTCAGGATCTTTTCTGCCAGCTAAGATGGAAGACTTATCTTCTATCCTATTAGATTAGTCTTTTACCATTTTAGCCCTATTAAGGAAACCGAATAGTTTCCTTAATGTCGGTTGTAATAGAGGGGTAAATACGTCTTTTCCTTAATGTTTAGGCCTATAAATACCCCCCATTTCACCCTGTAATAGGGACCGATTACAAGTGATTCAATACACACTTTCGAACTATTCTAAGCTATTATCCTTTCGGAGGCTTAGAACAGTTTGCTTCGCAAACACTTCGTTTGTTAGTTTCTTTTCTACAGAAACCTGTTAGCGTAATCTTTTACGCCAACAGTCATCGAGTCTTGCGATGTGACTTTTGATGAATCAACCCCCTCTATTAGTTCTACCTTTGAACAGGCAAATTAACATGACATGGAGCAGACCATCTTCGAAGAAGAAGATCCCGGAGATTTCGAGGATGAACCTCTACTACCCTCGACATTGACCCCCGAAGCCGACCCCTCTTCGACCACTTCGGCACAAGGTCCCGAAGCAACTACCTCAACATCGGTCATCTTGGACCACTCCAATGCACAAGTTGAGGGGGAGACTGCATCCCGCCGTGAGGCTCCACATCATGTTCAAAGAATGCATCCTCTCGAGCAGATCATTGGTGAGCTTGATCAAAGGGTAACACGTTCTCATGCTCATTTCATTGATTCCACTTTTGTTGCTTCTTTTGAGCCCTTAGATGTTAGTCATGCACTTTTTTATTCTAGTTGGATCAATGTCATGCATGAAGAACTTGAAAATTTTGAGAGAAACCAAGTCTGGACTTTAGTTGATCCTCCACCAAATGTTCATTTCATTGGAACAAAATGGATTTTCAAAAACAAACAAGGGGAGGATGGGACTGTAGTTAGAAACAAGGCTAGACTTGTAGCTCAGGGTTATTCTCAATTAGAAGGGATTGATTTTACTGAAACTTTTGCACTTGTTACTCGTCTTGAGGCCATTAGTATTTTACTTGCATTTGCGACATCCCGGGGATTCAAACTCTATCAAATGGATATCAAAAGTGCTTTTCTTAATGGCTTCATAGGCGAAGATGTTTATGTAAAACAACCCCCTGGTTTTGAGAACCCTAAATACCCACATAAAGTCCTTAAACTTCATAAGGCTCTTTATGGACTCAAGCAGGCCCCTCGGGCATGGTATGATAGACATAAGTCTTTTTTGCTTGAGCAGGGGTATTTGATGGGATCTGTTGATAAAACCCTGTTCACTCTCAAGCATGGCAAAGATTTCCTCCTAGTCCAGATTTATGTGGATGATATCATCTTTGGTGGCTCTTCTCATGCTTTGGTTGCCGAGTTTGCAGATACCATGAGCAGTGAGTTCGAGATGTCCATGATGGGCGAACTCACTTTTTTCCTTGGTTTGCAAATCAAGCAAAGCAAACAATGTACTTTCGTCAACCAGATGAAGTACACCAAGGACCTGCTCAAGAAGTTCAACATGGCTGATGCAAAGCCACTCGCCACTCCAATGGCTACATCTGTAGTATTGGATCCTGATGAAGATGGAGAAGTCGTAGATCAGAAGGAGTTCCGAAGCATGATCGGCTCCCTCCACTACTTGACTGCTACGAGGCCGGACATACACTTTGTAGTGTGTTTGTGTGCTCGTTTTTAGGCTTCACCTCATGCTTCGCACCGCCAAGCGGTAAAGCGAACTCTCAGGTATCTCAAACATACCCTCGAATTTGGCATTTGGTATTCTGCGTCTTCTTCTTTCGATGCGGACTTTGCTAGGTGTAGAATTGATAGGAAAAGTACCTCTGGTACTTGTCATTTTCTGGGTACTTTTTTGGTTTGCTGGTCTTCCCGCAAACAGTCTAGTGTTGCACAATCGATGGCTGAGGCCGAATATGTTGCTGCAGCTAGCTGTTGCTCTCATATTTTGTGGATGGTTTCCACTTTGTGGGATTTTGGGTTAGATTATAAGACTGTTCCACTTTTCTGTGATAACACTAGTGCTATTTGTATTGCAAACAATCTGGTTCAGCATTCCAGAACCAAACACATCGATGTGCGATATCATTTTCTCAGAGATCATAATGAGAAGGGTGATATTGAGCTTCAATATGTTGATACCCAACACCAGCTAGCCGATATTTTCACAAAACCCCTCGATGCTTCTCGTTTTGCCTACTTGCGTGAGGAACTTGGTGTTTGTCACCCTTACGGTATATTGTGAGGGGGAGCAGATTTTTATTAGCGTGCATATGCTCATTGTGTGTGAAATTTAATTTACATATTTTGCACTTATATGCCTGATTTTAATTCATGAAATCATGACAGCTCAGCTCTACTTAATATGTCTGAAACATTTTGTGCATGATTTTTCTTTCCAAAATCAAATCATGATCACTGCTTAGTCTTGAATCTAGCATGTTTAGGCAGGACTGCTTTAGCTATCTTTTATCTGCGTGATAGCAAGACTCATTTTCCCTGGATGCTAACCATTGCAA
Source organism: Zizania palustris (assembly GCA_019279435.1). NCBI lineage: Eukaryota > Viridiplantae > Streptophyta > Magnoliopsida > Poales > Poaceae > Zizania > Zizania palustris. The sequence goes on along the minus strand of JAAALK010000287.1, from coordinate 74,823,828 downwards.
CTTGAAAAATTGTATTCATGGATATTCATCAAAGTGCTAAAAATTTGTTCACTTAATTAAAATTCAAAAATCCATGATTTGCATGATACAAGCGAAAAAGATCCAGGTGGGTTTGTTTGTCGCACTACTCTATTTTAGACTACTTACCATTGCACATTGGTCTGAACTGGGATAGTGTAGTGTATGCCAAAATCACCGCCTTAAGCTTCTAATGGTTTTCATGCCTAGGCTTGGCTTGATTGGAAAGTATAAGGTAGACAAACAAATAACCCCTAGCATTATGAAAAGAACAGCAAATTCATTGATCATCAAGTTTGCTTTTAATGCTCCACTTGAACTGGACTTGTCTGTCTAGAGTAGAAATTGACTAGCTTCGCGCAGTCCCTGCTTTTACTTGTCTAGTTACCTTGATTGAGTGGTGATGCTTTTATTTCAAAATGATAAAATCACATGCTGTCATCATGTTTTTTAGAATGTTAAAATGAGCTGAGCACATGAAAGTTGGTATTAAAATTGGCATATTTTTGCTTTATATGTCTTTGCAATTCTACTCATTTCGAGGTTGTGCATCTTTCACATGCTCCTTGATTCTTGCATTGCCAAAGGGGGAGAAATTTTTGAGTTCTCTGTAGCAAGGGGGTAAAATAACTAAGGGGGAGTTTTATCTTGCAAAGGGAAGATTTACCGAAGGGGCTTTTACTCTTTTGAAAAAGGGGGAGGAAAATACTTTTGTCAAGTGACATGATTTGACTCGTTTCTGAGTTTTTATGGTCACTTGTGTGCTGAAATTTTTCAAATTTTCTTGAACTTGAATTTGGTTGTCAATGCACTCATCAATGGGGAGATTGAGAAACCAAGGGTTGGTTTCGGAGTCTGTGATGAGTGATTGACAGATTTCATCCTCTGATTCGAAGGGGTCCCTCCGAAGGGGTTCGGAGGTTGTTTCATCGAAGGGTTCGGTGGGTTTGTTGGCTGCAGCTGTTGCAGCGGAGTGTGCCTGTCGGAGGGGTCCGACAATACACGATGATTGGGTCATACCGAAGGTCTCGGTACTTTGGGCGGTACACTGGAGTGTGTGCCGGAGGTTGTTTACCCGGAGAGGTCTCTGGGGTACTGGATACACTTGGTTGTTTGTCTGTGGTGCGCAGATGACTTTGGAGGCGACGGACGGTTCGTAGCAAGTGAACCTGGGTCAAGTGGGAGGCTTGATGCCAGGGGAGTAGGGAGCTTCGTCATGAAGGCTGCGAAGGGGTTGAGGTCTGACCTTGGGTCGAGGTGCACCAGGAGAAGGCAGTAAGTGCGGAGTGTGGCTCCGGCTGAAGGTACTCCGAGACGAAGTCCTCGGAGGTGAGGCACTTCAAAGGGTACTCCTAATGGAGTAAATTCGGAGTATGGTGGATCAAGTCCTCAGCAATGAGGTAGGGCATTCGAAGTGTGCTTCGGAGGGAGGCACTCGACGGTATACCCGACGAAGGTCTCAGAAGTCGAGGTGCATCGAAGGCATGGTCCGGGTGAGGATCGTCGAGGAGTGTACTCGGGGAGAGACACTGTGACGAAGTGCTCATGGAATGCTTCATGCGGAGGCCTTGGACGAAGGAGGGACTTCGAAGGGTGGTACTTCGAAGGTGGGGCTTCGGAGTGAGGCTGGCTCCGGAGTGAAGCTGACTTCGGAGTGAGGCTGGCTTCGGAGTGAAGCTGACTGTGGAGTGAAGCAGCTGACTTCGGAGTGAGGCTATCTTCGGAGTGAGGCTGGCTCCGGAGTGAGGCTGGCTCCGGAGTGAGGCTGGCTCCGGAGTGAGGCTGACTTGAGGTACTTTGGCCATGCATGGCTTCAGTACACGGGCTGATGGAGTTTGAGCTAGGAGTAGCTGCGAAGTCATGGTGGTCCACTCCGAAGGTGTTGGTGCGAAGGCCCAAGGGCTTTGACGGCTTTGGCTCAAAATCGTATCTATATCGAAGGCTGACTTCGGTGAAGCGAAGGACGTCAGGCTCAAGGCTTCTCACCGAAGCTACCGCACCCCTCGCGTGCGAAGGGGGTTTCAGAAGTGTCCAAAACTGCAAAGGCTGACCGCGTCTGCTCTGCAAAAGCTGGTGTTGTCCCCTCTGCGAAGCTGACAAAAGAAGCCTCCAAATAAAGTAGACTACCAGTTGTACCCCCTGTTCTGATGAGACAAAACCGGTGTAAACCCTAGGGGTAAAGTAGTCTACTCACAGGGCTGAATAGTGCCTATAAATAGTGGAGGCTAGCTAGGTCACATCAACACTTTTAGTAGTCATTTTTGAGGTCCTCTGCTAGCCGCCACATACTCTTGTGTTCATCCTGTGAGTTCATTTTGTGTTCCCTGTTCAGGTAATGAAACTTTGATTCTGTTCTCATTTGTGCTTGAACTTGTATTTTGTGTTGCACTGCATGCTTTGATTTCTCTGTGCACCATCTTCTTGTGAGTTTTTCTAGAGAGGTGTGTGAGAAGTTTGTCTGGGTGAAGTGTGTTTTTTAGTGTATGTTCGCTCTATGTAAACTGGAGGCTAGACCTCTCTAATTACAAGCGAAGCACTGTCTCTGTGCTAAATCGAAGCCTGTTTTCTTCCCTTGTCGAAATCCTCGGCGAAGTGTGTTCAGTGTGCGTTTAGACTTCTAAAGTGCGAAGCCTAGTACCAGTTGCTAGCGCTGAGTATTTGGTCAAAGTCCTTAGAGGGAAGTCTGCTCTTGCGAAGGGTGAAGTGCGAAGCCTGCTCGAAGGCACCTAGTGTGTTGAGCCTGCACTGACTTAGCAGAGCTAATCGAAGTCCTCAGAGGGAAGTACGCTCTTGCGAAGGGTGAAGTGCGAAGCCTGCTCGAAGGCACCCTGTGTGCGGAGCCTGCACTGACTTAGCAGAGCTGAATTTTCGGGGTTGTGGGTGGAGCAAAGTCTTCTTGGCTTCGAACTTTTGCTCCTTGTGAAGCCTGATTTCGGAGCTGTGAAATACCTCCGAACCAGAACTTCGAAGGGTGTGTTCGAAGCCTGTTCCGCAGAAGACAGAAGTAAAACAGAAGGCTATTTTTAGTCTGAAATTTTAAAAGCTCCCATTCACCCCCCTCTGGTTGCCGTTTCCAGTCCAACAATTTCTCTAGTTCCTCTGGCCCTTCTCGTTGTCTGATGGCCAGATCCTCCTCTGAGCTCTAGAAGTGGCATAGAAGGTTAGGTCATTTAAGCTTTAATTTTCTTGTCAGATTGAGTTCTATGGACCTTATCCGAGGATTGCCTAAGCTTAAGATGGAGAAGGATCTAGTTTGCCATCCCTGTCATCATGGAAAAATGGTTGCCGCTTCTCACGCACCTGTGACTCAGGTGATGACTTCATACCCGGGAGAGCTGCTGCACATGGATACAGTAGGTCCAGCTCGAGTACGCTTAGTCGGTGGGAAGTGGTACGCCCTTGTGATAGTTGACGATTTTTCTTGATTCTCGTGGGTTTTCTTTCTAGAGTCTAAGGATGAGACTTTTCAATATGTTCATGACCTGATTTTGAAGCTGAAGAACGAGAACAATGGTCTGATGCGAGCAATTCGTTCGGACAACGGCTCTGAGTTTAAGAACTCTCAGTTCGTCAGCTTCTGTAGTGATCAGGATCTTGATCATCAGTTCTCTGCTCCTTACACTCCCCCACAGAACGGCGTTGTGGAACGAAAGAACCGCACGCTAGTCGAGATGGCCAGGACGATGCTTGATGAGCATAGGACTCCTAGGCGTTTTTGGGCTGAAGCTATGAACACAGCTTGCTATCTTACCAACCCCATTTTTCTTAGAGCTTACTTAGGTAAGACGTCAATGAGTTGCGATTTGGAAGACAGCCCAAGGTGATTCACTTGCGAGCTTTTGGATGCAAGTGCTTTGTGCTCAAGAAGGGAGGACATTTGGACAAGTTTGAGTCTCATTGCTAGGATGGAGTCTTTCTTGGTTATGCCTTGCACTCTAGAGGCTTTCATGTTTGGAACCTAGACTCTCAGCTTCTTGTCGAGACTTGTGAGGTTTCTTTTGATGAGTCCATGCCTTCACTAACTCCTTCTTTTGAGCTTTCTAGAGATGATGAGCTTGTAGAGTCCATCTTCGAGGAAGATGATGACACTCATGATGAGGGTGGGCCCTCTGCACAGCCTGTAGACCCCACACCTTCTGAGACTTCAACTGAGGATGAGGATGGACCTCTAATCACTCCTTCTACTTCGATCGAGCTTCCTCAGCCGAGTCCAGAGGTGCCAGTTGCTGACTACGGTGAGATGACCTCTCAGCTGAGTCCAGAGGAGCCAGTTGCTGACTCTAGTGAGGTGACTTCAAATCACCTAGGATCCCGAGAAGTTCAGCATGATCACCCTTTAGAGCTCATCATCGGTGATCTTACGGAGAGATCCTTATGGTCTTCAGTTGGTTCTCTTGCTATGTTTGCTGAGTCTACGTTTGTTGCTACTTTTGAGACCAGAGACGTTTCTCATGCTCTGTCTGATTCAAATTGGATAAATGACATGCAAGAAGAGCTTGAAAATTTTGTTCGCAATCAGTTTTGGACACTAGTTGAGCTGCCACCTTGATGCAACACCATAGGCACCAAGTGGGTGTTTAAGAACAAAAAGGGTGAAGATGGAGTTGTGGTGCGCAACAAAGCTCGATTAGTGGCACAGGGTTTTTGCCAAAAGAAGGTATTGATTTTGAGGAGACCTTCGCCCCTGTTGCTCGTCTTGAGTCCATTCGTATTCTTTTGGCCTTTGCTGCTTCTAAAGGTTTTAAGTTTTATCAAATGGATGTCAAGAGTGCTTTTCTAAATGGGTATATAGAGGAAGAGATCTATGTTAAGCAGCCCCTCGGTTTTGAGAACCCTAAGTTTCCTCGACATGTTTTCAAGCTGTAGAAGGCTTTATATGGTCTGAAACAAGCCCCCAGGGCTTGGTATGATCGCCTGAAGCAGTTTTTGTTGCAGAAAGGTTTTGTGATGGGTTCTGTGGATAAGACTTTTCTTGCTTAGAGATGGCTCTGACTTATTGGTTGCTCAGATTTATGTGGACGATATTATTTTTGGTGGTTCTACTAATGAGCTTGTGTCCAAGTTTTTTGAGCAGATGCATAGCGAGTTTGAGATGAGTCTCATGGGAGAACTCAAGTACTTTTTAGGGCTCCAGATCAAGCAGACCAAGGACGGCATTTTCATCCACTAGGGTAAGTACACACGGGACATGCTAAAGAAATTTGATTTTGGTGGAGAGCTGAAGCCACAGATGACCCCAATGGGTACATCTGGAGGTCTGTACAAGGACGAGAACGACGTCAAGGTAAACGAGAGGGAGTATCGAGGGATGATCGGATCGCTGCTATACTTGACTGCGATGAGACCGAACATTCAATTTGTCGTGGGTGTGTGCGCGTGTTTTCAGTCTTCACCACGTGCATCTCACCGGCAGGCTGTGAAGCGTATTTTCAGGTATCTTACTTACACTCCTGATTTAGGTCTTTATTATTCTGCATCATCATCTCTTGATTTAGCTGGTTTTTTCGACGCTGATTTCGGTGGGTGTCGGCTAGATCGCAAGTCGACTTCCGGTACTTGCCATCTTCTTGGTTCTTCGCTTGTATCTTGGTCTTCTCGAAAACAATCCGGAGTTGCACTTTATACTACTAAGGCTGAGTATGTAGCTGTTGCTCACAGTTGGTTTGGATGATTTCTACTTTGTGGGATTTTGGGTTGTTCTTCCCTGCTAGAATTCCTTTGTTTTGTGATAGCACTAGTGCAATTAGTGTAGGGAAAAATCCATACCTTCATTCTAAAACCAAACATATTGATGTGCGTTTCACTTTCTGAGGGATCAATATGAGAAAGGGGTCATAGATCTTATTCATGTTGATACCCATCAGCAGTTGGCTGATATTTTTACCAAACCCCTAGATCAATGTACTTTTGAGCGTTTGCGAGGGGATTTGGGAGTTGTGTATCTTTTTTAGGATACTTTGAGTCAATTTTTCCTTTCTTCTTTATTTTTTATTGAGTCTTTTTGTGTGCGTTCATATCATGCATAATCATCAATCATATTTGAGCTTGCTTCTGTTATATGATTAATCTGCTTTACTTACTCTAGCTAGTATACGTTTTTGATTACTTGTCGATGATCATGTTCTATTTCAGTTCACATGATATATCTCATATTTGTCATATGCATGGCTTTTATGCTTTAAAATTGAAAAATGATCGCCATTGCTTCTATTAACTAGCATGTGTAGGTTGAATGTGTTTGCTATCTTTTACATGCCTAGTAGCTAGATCCTTACTTAGATGCAGATATGCAACTTGGACATCTATATGCTTTAAACATGAAAAATGTGTTATAAAAATGATAAAAAAATTTAGAAAAATAAAAAATTTATGCATTTTTATGAGTATTAGAAAAGATCCAGGTGGGTTTGCCTTGTCGCATTGCATTGTTCTGGACTGCTTACCATAGCACTTTGGTATGAACTAGGATGGTGTAATGTATGCCAAGACCAATGTCATAAGCTTCTGATGGTCCAGTTCTGACCTAGGCTTGACTTGGTCGGTTAGCATAAGGTTTGATATGCAAATAACCCTTGGCAGAAATGAAAAATAAAGAGAAAAAAAAGAAAAAGTCTAAAAAATTTAAAAAGATGACAAGTTTGCTGAAGCACTTTGCTATGGACAATGCCTATCTTGGTAGATATCAGTTAGCTTTTGTTTCTCATGCTTTACTTTGCTTGTCAACTAGAAAATGTGGTGATGCTTTTGTTTGCAAAAATCGAAAAATGTGTGCTAATGACTCTCTTTAGATATCATTTGTTGCACTGATCATGTCATGTATCTTAGATAGTATATCTTTTGCTATACCTTTTAGATGTGGTAATTGCAGTTAATCATATCCAAGAAGCATGCTTTTCATACTCCACATGCACCCTATTTGCATTCATGGCATATTTTGAGGGGGAGCTGCATTTCAGGGGGAGTTTGTGTCTATGTCTCTTTATAATGCATTAAGTCTCACTTGATGAGTCCAATTGTCAACAAGGGGGAGAAATTTTAGAGTTTAGGGGACATTTTTGGCTTTCTCTCGGATTTATTTCAGGGGGAGTATTTTAGTCTTTTGCCTTTACTCTTTATATCCTTGTTGATAGTTCTGAGATTGCACTTGTTTTGAGTCGAGTCTTTATTTTTGGTTGACCATAATGATCGTTTTCTTGCTTCTGTTTGGCTTTTGGTCATTAGGGTTAAACTTTTATTTTCTTCCTTCTATTTTTTTGTTTTGTTTTCATGTTTCCACATGTTTTTGCAGGTTCTGAAGAAGTGCTGAAGAGGGTGTTGACAATGCACTCATCAAGGGGGAGATTGAGAAACCATGTTGAAGAACATGGGTTTGATACTCCAGATGTGATGAGTGATTGTCAACAGAAGTCAAGAAAAGACATGAAGACTTGCCGTGTCTGAGGCACGTGTGTCTCAGGTACACGGGCAGCGAGCGACAGCCGGGCAGAGGAGCCGCAGAGTCGGGATGGCCCAATCCGGGTACATGGGCTAGAAGCGGCAGATGATCGACTGGTCTATTGACTGGGTTTGACTTAGGTACACGGGCGGCGAGCGATTGCCGAGCTGAGGAAGCTGCGGGGTTGGGTCGGCCCAATCCGGGTACCCGGTGCAAAGACGGTGGACGCTTTGTCAGTTTCCACGCAAAACTGACAACCTATGATTGTATTGTTTTTAGGATATTAATATTTAGTTTTTAACTCCAAAATATTTTTATTTGTGTCAGTTGATTTTTCTAAGGGTATTTTAGTAATTTTAGATTTTATTTTAGAGTCAGTGTAATTTACCCTAGGGGTAAATTAGTCTTTTTCATGTATGAGGAGTCGCCTATAAATAGGCCCCTACCCCCCTAGGGATAGGGCGACTGTTAATCATAATCAATCTTCTACAGTCCGCCACCGAAATTTCTTTTCTCGTTGTTTCCTTCTGTTGTGCATGGATCATTGATTTCGGCTTGGTGATTATCCCTGTGCGGCGCACCTGCTGGTTTTGGCGCCCCCGGTATTTTTTCTCCATGGGAGTTTTCTTTTGATCCGGCTGTGTGTGACGCGAAGCAGCATCAGGAAGTGGGTCTCGGCTGCCGTGCCATTGGGATGCTGCATGCGCCAGCAGCCGCAGCTGCTGCAGCCGCATTGAGCCACGCGCATGAATACAGCGGAAATCGCACGGGAAACGGCGTGCGGTCTGGTTTTTTATTCTTCCCTAACGCAGTGCCGTGCAGAGGAAAGACGTCAGGCAGCAACAGCTCATTGCAGCACGCGGCCCACGGCGAGACTTTTCGTAGCAGAAAGCTGGCAGCCTCCCTAGCGCGGTACATGAAGCAGTACGACAGCAGCGTTGGCGCAGGAAAGCACGCGCACGCACAGTGCAAACGCGCAGGCGCATCCGGCGAAGTCAGAAACTACAGGCGGCGGTAGGATCATCTGCGGTGGAGGATTTTCTGCGCGCAGCGATTTGAACGGCGATGCAGGTAAGTCTTTTTCTCCTAATTTTTAGTTAGATTGAATCTGGTAGTTATTTCGTAGTTAAGTTTATCTGCTAGATTTTATTAGTATTAGCATAAAAAAATAATCTCGTAGTTAATTTTTAATCTATTTAATTTTTATTACTTATCTCGTATTATTTATTTAAGTGTTTTTAATCTGCTCATATAAAAAGAAAAAATTATTAGTCACGGTAATATTTTTATTCTAGTTTTTACGTGCAATATTTTAGACTTATTTCTGAATTGATTTTTGAATGATTCATGTTTTATTCATTTGATTAGTATTTTTTTCTAGACTACAATATAAATATTTTGTGATATATCTAGGTGTTTTTATTTACTGCAGTATTTTTTAGTTTATCCTTAATATCATTTTAATTAGGACACCGGTCATTTTTTAGGCTAGACAACCTTAGTTTCTGTAATTTGCTTTGCTAATATAATTTGTCTGGTTAAGTTTGTTTGGGTGTTGGGATTAGGTCATAGTTTAGCAAGAAATTTTTAGGCGCCCATTCACCCCCTCTGGTCGCTACTTTTGGTCCTACACCCGAGAGCTAACCCTACCCTATCAGCACACATTTTGGTTTTAGCAAAAAGCAGATCCATCCTACCCTTTCATTCAGTGCATTTTTCCACCACGGAGAGAAGGTAATCATTCTCACATTTCAATTTTTCGACTTGCTCTCTAGCAAAGCTGAGTTGGTCCTTAAGGGTGATGTAGGTGGGATATGCTGGATGCTCATCCTTAGAACACTCAGCACTCTCTAATCTAGCCTTAAGTTCATCTACATGCCTATCTCAAAAATTAATGCATTCAACAAGTAAAGGACAATTCATGCATTCGTTGATGACCGCAGGACTAGACTCCACCACCAAAAGCTGCTTTTTAGTTAATTCAAGTTTTCAACAGTTTGGGCATGTGTAAAATGCAGCTGAGCAAGTTCATTCATGACAGTAAAACATGAATCACAATCGGCATCATCAGACTTAGATTTCAAAATTGCAAGTTCAGTGCAAATAGTTTCAAGTCTGAGTTTTAATTCTTTTCGTTCTTTAGCAGCAAGTTTAAGTAACCTATCCTGAGAATAAACAACATCATGCAATTCATCATTTTGAACAAGAAGTTGATCACGGGATAGATATACCTCAGAAGTGTCGAGCTCGTCGCTGTTGTCGATGCCGTCGACCACGAAGCAAAGATCGGTGAGGTTCATTGTCTTCTTCTCCTTCTTCTCTTTCTTGGGAAGCTCCTCTTCCTCCGAGCTTGGCTCCTCGCTTGATGTATTGTCGATGTCATTAAGGGCGGCCATAAAAGCTCTGGCTACTCGTTTAGCCACTTTTTCTTGTTTCCCTTTCTAGTAATGTTTCTTGTTCCACTTTGTGTGCTTGTGCTCATTTTCAGTTTTCATTTTCAATTTAGGGCAATTTGCTTTTATGTGAGACGTATCTCCACATTCAAAACACCCCTGAGACCCTCCTCTCCTTTGGTCTCGTCTATCATTGTAGAAGCGAGTGAACTTCATGACAATGAGAGCTAGCTTCTCATTATCTAGAGCATCCACTTGTTCTTTTGTGACAGAGACAAGGGAGGACAAGTCAAAAGCACCAGAATAAGCACAAACTCTAGAAACACCAAAAAAATTACCTCCAGATGAGGTACCATTGCCAGGACTGGAAACCAAAGCAATTGAAGGCAACAAAGATTTTCCAGCTCCCGGTCGAGATGCCTTGGCAATCTCAGTGGACTTAAGCTTACTTAAGAGTTCGTCGCAAGTCAAAGTGTCAAAGCTCGTCGGCTCTTCAATACTAGAGATCTTCACCTCCCATATGCCACGATCAAAAGCATAGAGAAGTTTGATCACCCTATAATGGTAAGAGTAAGCCAAATTCCCAGTGGAGCGCAAATTACTAACGATTCCATCAAAACGTGCAAACATGGAAACTACAGATTCGCTAGGGCCTTGCACAAACATTTGATATTCTTGATTATAAGTGCTTTGCCTCCTAGCCTTAATCTGAGTAGTGCCCTCATGAAATGTTTTCAAAGTGATCCAAATTTCACGGGTAGTTCGTAGGTGCTCCCCTGTCAAATTCTTTGCGACTCGGACTGATGAACAATATATTTCTCGCTTTGCTATTGCATTCGTACTGTAATTTCTCAGTCTCTGAAGTGCGAGTTTCAGGTATCACATATTGGGAATCAACAATGTCTCAAATGACACTTCCTTATCTTAGAAGGTAAGCCTTCATGCGCACCTTCCAATAATCAAAATCATGACCATCAAACATCGGAATTTTTGAGATTCTTTCCATGTCGCCAAAACAAGGATCACAAACCGGTTAAGGTCAATTGGTGATCTAACCGGCTCTGATACCAATTGTGGGATCGGAATGGCGACTAGAGGAGGGTGAATAGGCGCCTCGACTAATTTTCGTGAATTAGATGGCCTTTTCATAACACCAAACGCTTCTCCAAAAATTCAGATTCAAATTTTAAACCAATCAATACAAATCAGAGCAACAAAATGATTTCAAAATCAATATTCAGACTTGATCAGAGTTTGATCGGATGAATTATCCTGTCGGACACTAAAGCTCCGAAGATCACTGTCTATATCGACAATTGGATTGTCGATAGAAATATATCGGAGATTGATTTGTCAACAAAGACCAAAATACTCACATAACAGTTCAAATCAGATTTGAAATTATGAAACAACTTAACACAATTGAATTCCAATTGAAAACACCTCAATTCTGAAAATTCAGGATGTTGAATAGTGACCACTCAAATTTCAGACAACAGATTTCATCTTTACAAATGTACTCACTTCAGAAATGCAAATTCAAGATTTTGAGTTCAGAAGTTTCAAACTCAGATTTTTGGTGCTACAAATTCAGAGATAGTTCAAACAGAAAATTTGATTAAACTGAATTTTGAATATCAGATTACAAAAGCTAGATCCAATTCCTGTTGAAATCACAAGTGTTCTGAAAATTTCCTAAACATGAATAGTTTCAAACAAATTTAATTCAGAAAATTACTTGCTGCTTCACAATAAATTTCAAATCAGTTCAGATTTGCTGATAATTCATTCATACTAGAAATCATAAATAGTACTGAATAATTTCAACTCAAATTAGAAAACAGAATTCAGTTTTGTAACTGAGCTCACTTCAGAATTACTGTTTCATGTTTTCAATTTCCAATCATATTACTCAACTATATATCAGTTTCAAAGTATAGCCTGAATCAGTTTCAAATAAGCTGAGCACTGAGATTAAAAACAGATTCCAGATAATGAGACAGTTCTGAACAATAGTATTTAAATCTGCAAGTAGAATTCAGAGACTCGGTTCAATCCAATCAGAAGATTAATTCAATCAACCAATTTTTCTCAATTAACACATTTCAGCACATCTAAAAAAATTTGGACAATGAATAATACCTCCAGTTAAAATCAGAGCTCAACCTGAAAACACATTACAGCCTTTCAGTCCAATTCAAAACAGGAAAAACTGATTCAAACTTTAGATTTGACCTCAAACTATAATCTGAAACGAAAGATAAAATTCTGAACCAGAACAGTGTTTTTAGATGTGATAAGAACTAAAACTGAATAGTGATTTCAGAGATCATATTTGAACTTAACAAATTTAATTTAAACTTGAAAACAAATTTCAGATCAGGTTTCAGTTGAATTCACAATATTTCAGAAACCACCTTGAAAAAGAATATTGATACTAAAAACAGAACTGAACACATATTTAGTTTTCAGTTAAAATACAGTTGTGAAAATTTCTGTATTATGAACAGTACTCAATTACTTTCAATTCAGATTTCTTCAACTTCAACAATCTCTAGTACAGCATTATCATTTCACAAGATAAGACTCAGCAGTGCATACTAGAAATGATCCAGAACATCTGATTTCAGTAAAATATTCAATAACTCAATTAACTCGCCACTTGCTTGTGATGTAAATCAACAAGATATCAAAAGTAGAACCTACAAGACTTACTCAGCTTATACAAACTATTAAAAGAATCTCATATATCAATATGAGCACATACTCATGCCTTTTTCTGAACAGGAATAGGAGGAAAGGAGACCAACTAATCAAATGCACTGATTGACTTTGATGCTCAAAAACTCACTGAATGGTGGCCATCAATCCCTGTGTAGAACACTGAGGTGGATGATTAAGACTTCCAAGAACTCCCAGGAGGAAATCCACATATCAGAGAGCAAATCACATCAAAACAACAAAAGATTTCTTACTTGCTACAACATCAGCTCATACTATTCATCGTAAGAAAAACAACTCTCCAACCATAGAAGTGCTTCATTCTATTCTCCATAAACATCCTCTCTAAAGTATTTTGTGAGCAAAAACATAATCCCCAAACTTTATCATGTTCACAAGAATGAAACAGACATTTTCTCAAGGGCCAAATTTTTCCATGCCATTATAATTTTCACGGTTTTGAAATATGCCATCGACGTGTCAATGACAGATGGTACCTACCATAGTCACTGACAGTGGAATTTTTCAAATTGCAGAAAATTGTAATGGCATGTATATAAAAATTCCTTTTCTCAAACACCAAACAGGGGGTTCAGTTCAATTCAGATAAAAATCAATTTGCTCAAAATCAGAGTAGAGGTACCACTTTTGATCAGCAAAAGAATCAAGAAATAATCGCTGAAACTAGTTCAACTTTTGAAAATGGAACATTCAAAACATACCCAACAAAAGTTGTATAGACTTCAACATCAAGTTCTGCAGTCAAATCACCACAAAAAACTTCACAAAATTGATTTCAGCCTGAATTACATCCTGCGCTGGGTGACTTACCTGATCCTAGCGCTACACTATGTTCTTTGTCGGATCAGGAGCAGTGAAGCTTCTTGATGTCCAAGCAAAAAAGATTCAGCAGTAAAATGATAAAGTTGGTATGTTGTTCAGCCCAAAAAGAATAGCCACCTACCCATGGATATGGTCATCTATTTATAGGCCAACCATGGGGGTATTTTCTAAAAAGAACCCCCTAGAATTAAAATATTACACCAAGGTACTATTCCTTGTAATATATTTTCAGAATTAAGAAATTATAAAAAGTATACCAAAGGAGTACAATTACTCTAGACACTTACTAAAAATAAACCTAGATTATTACACAAAGACTCAACACTAAAAATGACTCATAACTATTGAAATTAACAAAACTTGATTTGTGATGGTTTTCAGCAAAAACTGACAAAGCCTCTCAACCCTTCGACACATGACACCGCTTTGCGACTTCGAACGCCAGCAAGCCACTTCCGCTCTCGATCCCTTCGAGCCGCCTGAATGCTTGCCCAGGTCTCCCTCTCGTAGACCCGGTCGTCACGCCGTCTCTTTCATCCGTCCATCCAAATCTTGCTCGGTCTCTTCATGCACTCTTGAGATCTTCTCTAACTTCGTCCGGCCTCCCTGATCCTCCGGCATCGAGCTCCCCACTTGACCCTCAATCACTTGCCATCGACAGTTGGTCAGCATCTCCACCCTGCACATTCAAGACAAGCCAAAACAAGAACGCGACGCACCACCGAAACCCTTGGCACTCAATCCTCACTTTTACATCGAACCCTTCGATGCACACAACCCTTCACTAACACATTCACTCGATCACTCATCCTTGTCAATTCACTCATCATTCAGACAAAAACCACCCTTGGTTTCACAGGTCAACTCCGGGGATATCTTCGTCTGACCAAACAAAGATATCTAAATTTTCTCAAACTACTTCTTCTAGCAAAGTAGATATTTTCGAAGGTAGCCCCTTACCAAACTGAATGGGTATTCTTTTCCTTCTTTGAGAATGATCCTTGTGATTACATCACCTTCCAGGATTGGTTTGAGGGAAGGGTTCTTCGAAGGGTCCGGGGACCCCAAAGTTTCCTCCGAGTGCTCCTGCACACTGTTTACTTGTCGAGGATCGAGAGGTGGGTCGTGGTCATATTCCGCTCTCCGAGCTACAGCTTGGTCTCCTGAAATTGTAAGAACTCCATCTTGTGTGGCCTCTTGAGACAGAAATAATTGTGATGTGCCATAGCTCCAAATTGGTTCAGCATCCCTATCACAAAAATTGTGTTGTAGGCGTACGGGGCGTCAAAAACATCGAAGATGACTTCTTCAACTCTGGTCAATGGCCCCTCGCCGAAGGCAACCTCGAGGCCTATTTGGCTGAGGGCATCGAGAGGAGGGCCTATGAAGCCTTGGAGTGGACGAGCTACTGGAAGTAAATGCCTTCGGGAAATTCACATTTGATTGAAGGCTTGGACAAAGAGTATATCAGCGGAGCTTCCACCGTCCACTAATATCCTTCGAACTTCAACTCTTGCTATGTCAGGTGAAATGACGAGGGGGTCAGCATAGGGGAATTTCACCCCTATAGCATCATGGGCAGAAAATGAAATGGGTATATGGGACCACTCGAGCATTTCTACAGCCGAGTTGGAAGTCCCTATATGCCCTACTTCTCGAACATAATCCCTTCGCTGACGCTTCGACATAATACTGAGGGTCCCCCATCCGGAGATAGGTAAGACCACTCGTTTGCTATGATTTTGAGGGTTTTCTTGCTTCGGTGGTGGCATAATGTTGGCCACCGGAAGCTGCATTGGTGCTTCAGGATTGCCTACCCGCCCAACGGCTTGTACAGGCTCTAGTCATGTTGCTAGAGGAGCTCGATTTGTAGTGCCTCGCCCTAAACTTCTCCCTAGATACTCGCCTCGGAGAGCCAGTATAGACTTACAGTCTTTTGTGGCATTGCTTATGTTTTCACCATGTACACAACAAAAAAGAGCCTAGCCCCGACCAGCCGGTTTTTCTTGTGGTATTTGGGTGCTATCTTTATTACCTTGAGCCTGTTGATAGTTGGAAGGCGTCTTCGGAGCGGAGGGGGAAATATTCAGCACTTCGGAACGAAAATGTCTCTTTCCCCTTCTCTGATCATTAGGGCGATTATCGAAGGGGGCTTGCAGAGGAATTGGAGTCCCTGACTCCATCTTGACTTCTCGAGGAAGGGTTGATGTGGGTACAACAGTTCTATGGAGGCATCCCTCTTCTGCCTTGGCATACTAAAGTATGACATTAATTGTACTACTAAACACACTGGCTTCCGGTGAAGTTTGCTGAGGAGGTTGGGATTCAAAACACCTTTGCGCGCCGCATCCACCACAGATGATGTAGACAATCCTTTTATCTAGGATTTGGTGTGGGTGAAGCACGTGAAGTATTCTCGAAGTGTTTCTCCTACCTGCTGCTTCACTTGAAAAAGGCTTCCAGTAGACATTGGGGCTACAAAAGTCCCCTGGAAATTATTCACGAATTTCTTTTTCAACTACTCCCATGACTTAATTGACCCTAGCTTTAGAGACCAGAACCAACGAAGGGCCACACCTTCTAACGCGAGGGGGAAACATTTTGCCATCGTATTTTGGACCCCTCCGCTTCCTTCTATTGCAAGGGCGTAAGAGCGAGAAAATTCTCTGGGATCAGACCCTCCGGAATACTTGTGTAGCTTTGAGGCTCGGAGGATCGAAGCGCACCTTCTACAAGTCCGGATGCAGCGGGGATTCATTGTCAAAGGAGGCATTTTCAGCATCCTATTGGACTTGAGGGGCTTCGGGATAATCATCAAGGTCGCCATCTTGATGCACTTCCGAAGCAAGAGGGATGACTTGAGAGTGAAGCCTATTTGTAGCCTCTTGCCTCCATCTTTCCACTTCTGCCTGAAGCCACGCTACCTGAGCAGTCGTGTCTTCATGAAGGCCTTCGCTTCCTCTAGAAGGATCCTCCGGGTCTTGAGAACCGACATAATCAGTTTGAAGAATAGACAGAGGCACCCGAGGGACTCTAGCTACTCGAGATTTAATGACTACTTCGGGAGTTTGAGGAACATCCGAAGGTCCTGCACCAGAGGTCCGAGGGGACCTTCGAGGAGGATCGGTGGCTAAACTCCGCTTGGGAGGCATGACTTACGAAGCTAAGGTCCGAAGACCAGAGGCTTCGAACGATTGAGGAAGGCGAAGAAAGGCCTTCGAACTGTATTTTGAAGCCCCTTGCCGAAGGGTGTGTGGAATTTTGAGACTCTGAAGCTCCCTCCGCAAGCGCTCTTCGAAATACAGGCAGTGGCAGAGAACTAGCTTTTAGAACTAGGTTCCCCACGGACGACGCCAACTGTTGGCATAAAAGATTACGCTAACAGATTCTATAGAGTTAAGAACTAACAAATGAAGTGTTTGTGAATGCGAACTATCTCAAGCCTCCGAATAGGATAATAGCTCAAAGTAGTTCAAAGTTGTGTATTGAATATCTCAATATTCGATGCCTATTACAGGGTGAGAAGGGGGGTATTTATAGGTAAAACTTCTAGGGAAAAGACCTTTTTACCCCTCAATTACCCGACATAGTGGAAACTATTTCGGTGTCTCGTATAGGGCTAATATGGTAAAGTATGTTCGAATGATGTAGATATAGTAGACGTCTCATCCTTATGGTTGTTTTCCACTTCGGAGGGGAAGCCTTCCGGACGGTCTCTTCGGACCGGAGTATGGACGGACCCTTCAACTTTAAGCCCTTCAGTCCGGAGACAAGTCTTGGGATTTGAGATTATGATTTGTCTTTATCTTGGAATCTTGAGGATCATGAGGATGAAATATTTTCCCCCAACAATAACTAAAAAATATGATTATGATTTTTCAATAAATTGTTTATACTTATTTCAGGCACTTGTAGTTCAGATTTCACATATTTCAATTTAAATCGTAGAAAATCACTTAATGAATGAAAAAGAGTAATCTGGCTCAGAAAAATATCAAAATTCAAAATTAGATAAGTTATGTTGTAGTTTGGTTGTATAAAAGTTTCAAGTTCAAACGAGGATTTAACTATCAATTTGCTATGAAACCCTCATCAATCCTTCTCTAAAACCTAATTCGTCCTCGAAGAATCCCGTGTTTCTTAACATCCTAATTGGAAAATTTCTCGAAACATTTTTAAATTTTTATCACAACATATACGTATCATATCGTAACACAATGTCAAGCTCGTCTTTTTTACAGTTCACTTGATTTTTTGAGAATTAAAGAACTATAAAGATCCATGTTGCCGATCGAGTGTCGAAACTTAGATTTTTCATAATGTCTTTTTATTTATTGTACAATAACTAAAAATGGACTAAAAAATTTGATTATGATTTTTCAATAAATTGTTTATACTTATTTCAGGCACTTGTAGTTCAGATTTCACATACTTCAATTTAAATCCTAGAAAATCACTTAATGAATGAAAAAGAGTAATCTAGATTTGAAAAATATCAAAATTCAAAATTAGATAAGTTATGCTCTAGTTTGGTTGTAAAAAAGTTTCAAAGAACTGTATAGCATGTAGTCAATTAGAACATACAATCTGATGAAAAACAACATTATCATATATCATGTAGTCAATTAGAATTTCATTACTAATTGTTAATTATAGGATCCACCAGTCAGTACTGCATCCAACCATCGAATACAACATCATCCACCACAAACTGAACAAAAGTTACAAATAGTCCATCGATAACAACATCATCCACCACAAACTGAACAAAAGTTACCAACAATCCATCGATTACAACCACCACTTACTAAACAAAAGACTCGATATAGTGTCGTCATCCAGGTCATTCACATTACAGCTTGTCGATAACTACATCAAGATTGTCGAGCAGTGCGTCCATCTTGTCGAGCAGTGCATCCATCCTATCGAGCACTACGTCTAGCTGTTGAATCACTATGTCTAGAGCGCAGTCCTGCATGAAGAGAGAAATATTGATTCAAAACCTTGTAGTACAATCAAAAATTTATGTATCAGAAACTGAAGCAAAAACTGAAGTATCAGAAGATAATCTACACATATTATGAGCTATTCTGCCATAATCCTCAAGAAATGATGCAGAAACTGAAGTATCAGAAGATAAATTCATCAAAAAACTAGCAATTTCTATATTCTTGCCTCAGCATCACTGTCGACATCAGTAGCGGCACCTCCTTCATCATCACTCTTCTTCCTGCAGGGTTCTCTCTTCATTTCAGCCAACACTACCTTGTGCAGGGTTCTGCTACACAATTCCCTGAAAAATTTACCTAACTCTGCTATTGCTTCATAGATATCCTTGTCCAATAATCCTCTCATTGCAGCCGGTAATATTCTTTGTAAAAGAATATGACAATCATGTGTTTTTAAACCTTGTACCTTAGTTCCATCAGCATTTAAACACCTTGAGATGTTAGAGGCAAAACCATCTGAAACTTTACATCCCGTAAAAAATCACAGAATACCTTCTTTTGTTCTTTGGACAAGGTATATCGAGCATGAGGCATCTGACATGAATCTCCTCCATCTCTAAATTGCAGCTCATTTTTAATTCCCAAGTCTTTAAGATCAAGCCTAGCCTTAATTGTGTCCTTTGTCTTTCTAGGTATATTCAGAATTGTCAAAATCAGGCTCTCACATATGTTTTTCTCAATGTGCATGACATCAAGATTGTGTCTCACCTTCAATTTATGCCAATATGGCAGCTTCCATAAACTCACCTTCCGGCTCCATATTTTTACATTATCACATTTCAAGTCAAAATGCTTCCTTTTCCTACTACTTTGCAGCTACCCAGGTCTAACATCTTCAACTTTGTCCAATTCAGCAAGTAGCTCTTCAATACAAAATTCACCCGGTGGATCATTACTTTCATGAAGGCCGACTGTTGACGCAAATGTTACGCCAACAGGTTCTCGGTAATCAAGAACGGACAAACAGGAAGTTTGTGCTTTAGGACTAGCTCGAGCCTCTGTAATGGATAATAGCTCAAGCGGTCCGAATGAGTGTGGGTGAACAACTTGTTCTGGATCCCCTTTTACAAGGTACAATGGGGGGTATTTATAGGGAAAAAAGCATAAGGAAAAGACCTATTTACCCCTAAATTACAACCGACATAGTAGAAACTATTCGGTATTATAAACAAGGTTATACACGGTAAAGTGCTGCAAGATAGATGGATAAGCAGAACATCCAATCAATCATGTCCTCCTGCTTCGAGGCCTCCATCTTCCCTTCGGAGGGTTCTCTAGGACTTCGCACCGTGGCACCCTCTGGTCGTGACGACGTATGCTCCGAACAGCGGTCCGCCACCTTCGGGATCCTCACTGAGCCAACGAAGGGTTACTCTTTAAGTCTTAGAAATAGAGTAATTTCCCCCAACAGTAGCCCCTCGAATACGCCTTTCTGTAGTTAACCTGTTTTAGGAAGAAGGCAGTATACGAAAAGAACATTTCTAATTTCTGAGGCTTAAAGAGGATTTGAAGATGCCGTGACTTAGCCCAGGATTTTGGACCCAATACTTTTGAACCTTCGTCTTCGGGTTCTTGATGTAGTGAGAAAACTCCCTGGGAATGGAACGGTTTCAGAGTATGAGCGTCGTGGGGACGGTAACGGAGTACCCTCGTCGTGGAGACGGTTCTAGAGAGCAAACGTTGTGGGGTGCTGTCAAAGTGACCGTTACGGCGCAAGTAGCCGTTACCTTCTGCAAAAAAGGTAGCGGTCGATTTCTACAGCGGTTATACGCCGTTCCAATTACCGGACCCACTTGTCGGCGACGGAGGCAGGACCTGCAATGTGAAATCATCCAAAGAGTAGTACTGGTCGCGCGGTTATAAAAAGGGAAGACGGAGATTAACCTGATTTTTTACCGCATCCTTCACCTGCAATTCACCTTTCCCCCAATCTTCCAAACTCTTGAACGTTCGAGAGCGATGGCGAGAACTAGCCACACCACTCCTGCAGCGGCCAACACCTTGGCGCAGAGACAGGTGTGGGCCGCTTCGGCAGCAGAGGCAATGGCGGGGGGTCCGAGCGGTGCTTGGCCCAGGAATCCTCGGGCGCTCCGTCCGCCCTCCAAGAAGAAGATTGCTCAAAGCTTCATCATCGGCCAATCCTTGAGCACCGCCGAGTCCATTGAGGAAGCGGTGGACGGAAGGTTGGGCGCTGGGTTGAGGACCAGAGTCCCCGGGACGGAGTCGACTCCAAAGCTAAGGAGCGGAGAGGTGGTGGTCTTCGAAGCATTCTTCGAAGCAGGCTTGGGGCTGCCAGCCGTGGATTTCTTGGCAGAGGTGTTGGACTTGTTCCATATCACCCTGCCTCAACTGTCCCCAAACGCCATCGCCCGATTGGCCATCTTCGAATGGGCGCTCCGGGCGGAGGGGTGCGAAGGACGCTCCGAAATCTTCGCCACGACCCACGAAGCCATATGCCAACCGAAGCCACAAGACGGGCCGGGGGATTCCAAGGTGACGATAGCCTTCGGCAGCGTCAACTTCCAGCTGCGGAGGGAGCACGCCCTCCACTTTCCTGCCAAAGCTATAAACGACAGATGGTACACCAACTGGATACTTCGGTGGTTTTATGCCGAAGTCGGAGAGGACTCCCACCTCGCTGGTCCTCTCCAGGAGATCTGGTACCGAAAGGAGGCGGATATCTCTCCGAACCCTAGCCTGCTCTCGACGAGGCTAGGGTTGCTTACTTCGGTGGCTCGTCGTATGAGCATGCGCGACTTGGCTGAGGAGTTCGTCGCCCTTCGGATCCCTCCCCTCGGAGCCAACTGGACGATTGTGTTCCCGCAAGCTTCGGAGGGGGACCTCCGAAACTTAGGTAAACCTTCTCCTTGCTGCATCATATTTGAACGAAGAAATCAATTATACTTATATTCTCATACCTTTTTCTTTCAGTGGCGCCTCTGGTATTGGCTCCGGAGGACATAGTTCGGGCCGCTGAACGAATCCTCGGAGCCCCTTCGGTGGCCGAGAGGCAGAGAAGGTTGGAGCTGGTGGGAAGCTGGGAGCGATCCAACAGAGTGTGGAGGGCTCTCGGCATGGAGCCCCCGTCTCTTCCCGACTTCACTCCGACCGGAGCAGTTGGCCGTAAGAGGAAAGCCGCTGTCGAGCCCTCCAAAAAGGCCGGCAAATAGCCGCTTCGGAGGAAGAAAGTAGCGAAGTACCCTTCGGAGTTGGCGCCTGCCTCGTCTGTCTCGTCGCCGGGTGCTCAAAGCTCGGCTTCCGAAGAGGTGGCGGACTCCGACGGTCAGACAGCAGCGGCCTTCGAAGCCTACCTCCTGGTTGACGAAGATACGGGGGAAGTCCCTCCTCCTACCTCCGTCGAAGAGGTGGTAAGCGTGGCTCCTACTGCTCCTGCTGTGCCCGTCATCATTTAGGTGGAGTCGGATTCCCCTGCTCCCAACTTGCCCGCACCCGAGGTGACCCCTGCGGAGGCCATGGCTCCGATGGAAATTGTTGAGGGCAGGACCTCGGGGGATGACTTCGCCGACATCCTCCAGATGTACGAAGCCCTGGAGGATCCAGCAATCCTCCCCCACGAAGCTCCCGGAGGTTTTTCTCGAAGCTCCTTCCTTTTATACTCAATACCTCCTTACTGTTTTGTGAAAACATACTTATTAATTTTGTTATTGAAATAGGTACCTCTTCGGGTGTCGATGCTTTGGCGGCGTCCGAAGCCCCTGCATCTTCAGAGGGTGTCCTCCGAGCAGATCCCTCCGGACCTCTGGATGCTCCGAATTTGGCGGCGGAGAACGTGTCCTTCGGGGCAGACGACGTGCTCGCTGGGACGGAGTTGGCGACGGAGGCCACTCCTGTTGTGGCCACCTCGACTACCGAGATTGCCTCCGCCGCTGCGGTTCAGGTCGAAGGGGTAGTTGCCGATGGTCGGGGTACTCCTGCTTCGCCCTTGTTTGTGCCGGGGCGGGGTAAGAGTATTTCTAGCCTCGGCCTTCTTCCTGGCCAGGCCGCACCCTCCGTCGGTAATTCAGAAGACGAAGCCGCAGCGGATGACGCTCAAGCTCTGTCTTGGCTTCCTCTGCTGGCTCCGTTCCTTGAGCACCGGAGCGGCCTCCGAGGACTCATGGAGCCCCTGGCTGAGAGAAGCCAAGATATTGCCAACTCGGAGTTGATCTCCGTCTTGAGCGAGGCCAGGGCTTCGACACTCAACACGGCCCTCGAAAGGGCTGCCCTTCAGGTACAGAAAAGATACCATAGCTACTTCGTATTAGTAGTTATAAATATTTTAGTACTTACTATTTCTTTTTGCAGCAATTTGTTCTTGCTAGAGCGGCAGCGACTTCCAACGAGGTCGAAGTTAATCGACTTAAACGGAAGGTCACTACCCTCCAGACGGCTCTTAACGACTCCACCGGGAGATCCTTCCGGCTGGAGGAGGAAGTCTTGGAGGAACGGAGGGCTAGGGCGGCGTCGGACGAAGCCCTCGGAGCCCTCCGTTCGTCAGCTCAGGAGGTCGAGGCCGAGCGCGTTGTCCTCCGAGCGGAGGTTGAAAGGCTCCGCCAAGATGCCGCTACCTCAAGTGCGCAGCTGGTGGAACTTCAGGGAGCTCTTAGCCAGGCGATGGCCCATAAGAGTTCTTTGATGCTCCAGGTGGCCGAAGTGGGCGCGGCTGCTGTAGGCCTGGAAGCAGCGGAGAAGAAGAATTCTAGTACCGCAGACCGTACCTTGGAAGCCCTCCAGGGTACGCTGGAGTACTTTGGCACCATGTGCCCTTCGGCTTCTGCTGCAACCCATGAGCCCCTTGACCGGAAGCTGACGAGGATCCAAGTTGCTTCGTCGTTGATGAAGAACTCCGGTATTCGGTACGGGGAAATCTCCAGACAGTGTGCTGGTATCGGGGTTCTTCGTCATCTTGAGTCCCTTCGAATCCCCCTCGGCTCGGTCGAAGGCTCGTCTCCTGGAGGCTTCGTGGATGACGACTTGCTGCGGCCTTCTTCGGAGGTGGCTTCGGCCTGGGAAGCCTTCCGGTCGACCTGGAAGACGGATCATAAGGCCGCAGCCAAGGCTTGGATTGACAAGGCCCGTCGGCAGAAGCAAGCGCATACAAGGCCACCACTTCCTGCTGCGCCAGCCCCTTCTATTCCTGCTCCACCGACTGACCCGTAGGTCTAGCCGCTTAGGACTGTTATGTATGTGAAGCCCTGTAAACCATGTTTTCATTAATGAAAAAGTTATAAACGGGAGCTTGTCTTGGGTGTTCTGCTATTTTTTTAGGTTTTGTCGTGCCCTTCGAGCCCTGATTTCGAACTTCTGGAAATTACCGACGAGCTCCGAAAGGAGTGGGCAAACCTCAAGGGCTTGAGGCCTTACCGCCGCTCCCGCTTTTCTGTTCCTCGCGGAGATGAGGGGGAGATCACCCTTGAGGTTCGAAGGGACGTCTTAGCTTATATTAAAGAGGAAGAGAAGACGGAGGGGTCCTCGTCTTCCGAACCTATTGACTGGTCCGACTCGGAGTACCGAGCTGAAGACCCTGCGGAGACAGACTCCGAAAGACTCCTGACATGGGCTGAGCTTCAAGAGGAGCAGAAGAAACTGCGAGCCTCGAGGAAAAAGAGAAGTACCCAGACTAAAAGGACGACTTCGGCGGCTTCAAGTTCCGAAGGGCAAAGTAGCCGCAGGGGTAGCTCTAGGGGCCGAAAGGGTCTCCGTTTTTATTTAGGTTTAGACAAAAATTTCTCTTGATGTATAAGTATGATATTTTAACGTGGAATGCTTCGAAAGTATGCTGTGTGACTCCTACCCTCCGACCCCCCTTGTGGGTGGCGGAGCCTTTATCATAAAAAAGGGTTCACTAGGCACAATGACTGTCCGAACACCTGCATGCTTCGAATTTGCACTTATCATTATTAATAGTCTTTAGACTCTTGTACGGATCCTAACAAGCCGAAGCTTGGAATCCATAGGGTGGCCACCTTCGGTTCTTTTACAGACACTTCGCACCTGGAGGCTGAAAATCTGTTTTCTTTAAAGTCCTTAGACTCTTCTACGGATCCTAACAAGCCGGAGCCTGGAATCCGTAGGTTGGCCACCTTCGGCTCTTTTACAGATACTTCGCACCCGGAGGCTGAAAATCTGTTTTCTTTAAAGTCCTTAGACTCTTCTACGGATCCTAACAAGCCGGAGCCTAGAATCCGTAGGTTGGCCACCTTCGGCTCTTTTACAGATACTTCGCACCCGGAGGCTGAAAATCTGTTTTCTTTAGAGTCCTTAGACTCTTCTACGGATCCTAACAAGCCGGAGCCTGGAATCCGTAGGTTGGCCACCTTCGGCTCTTTTACAGATACTTCGCACCCGGAGGTTGAAAATCTGTTTTCTTTAAAGTCCTTAGACTCTTCTACGGATCCTAACAAGCCGGAGCCTGGAATCCGTAGGTTGGCGGAGCCACTAAACCAATGGTTCGGAGTCAGCCCCTTGGGTCTTTAAGAAAAATGCTTGGCTCTACCAGCATCACCGTCCTCCTAATACGTCCATCAGGAGTAAGGGATGTTCGAAGAGCAAAACAGGTTTCAACCCTTATCTTTATTTATAAAAAAGGAAAGTGCTACAAGTGATTACAAGGAGGTCTTAAGCGTAATATCGCTTAAGGTGCTCCGCATGCCATGCATCTTTCAACTCTTCCCCTTCTAAATTAGCTAATTTAAACGATCCGGGGCGTCCTGAGCGTAAGATAACATATGGTCCTTCCCATTTGTTTCCTAGCTTCCCCGGAGCTATTACACTTCGCAATACTAGATGACCCGGCTTCCGATGGAGTTTGCTGAGAAGGTCGGGGTTCAGCACCCCTTCGCGGGCAGCATCAACTACCGAGGAGGTAGAGAGGCCCTTGATCTGTGACTTGGTGT
This sequence comes from Zizania palustris, assembly GCA_019279435.1. Taxonomy (NCBI): domain Eukaryota; kingdom Viridiplantae; phylum Streptophyta; class Magnoliopsida; order Poales; family Poaceae; genus Zizania; species Zizania palustris. Next base: position 74,798,513 of record JAAALK010000287.1, on the reverse strand, counting down.
GAGCGAAGCACGTGAAGTACTCCCGGAGGGTTTCTCCCACCCGCTGCTTTACTTGAAACAAACTTCCTGTGGACATTGGGGCCACGAAGGTACCTTGGAAGTTGCTCACAAATTTCTTTTTTAGCTGCTCCCATGAACTGATCGATCCTGGCTTTAGGGACCAGAACCAGCGGAGCGCCACACCTTCGAGAGCGAGGGGGAAGCATTTTGCCATGGTGCTTCGCACCCCTCCGCTTGCTTCTATTGCCAGGGCGTAAGAGCGGGCGAACTCCCCGGGGTCCGACCCCCTGGAGTATTTGTGCAGCTTCGAGGCCTTGAACCTGGGGTTGAAAGGCACTCTCTGCAGATCAGGGTGTAACGGAGATTCATTATCGAAGGATGCATTATCGGCTTCCTCCGGGACTTGGATAACTTCTGGGGGATTGCGGGTTCCATCGTCTTGAGGCCCCCTTGGAGTTTCGGTGGAAGCTTGAGTGCGGAGGCGATCGGCGGCCTCTTGCCTCCACCTGGATACCTCCTCCTGAAGCCTGGCTAGCTGTGTAGCCTCGGTTTCGGGAGGGCCTTCGTCTTCGTCGGATGGCACTTCTGGATCCCGGCTCGCTGCGTAGTCGGTCTGAAGCACCGTAGGAGGAGGCAGAGGGCCCCGGGGCGCTCGACGCCCAGCGGTCTCTGCAGGAATCGCCGGATTAGCTGAGGGTACGGCTCCATTGGTCCAAGGGGACCTTCGAAGAGGACCCGAAGCTTGACCACGCTTCGGAGGCATAGCTAGCCGTTAAGATGTCTTGGAGATGGAGGACTTCGAATGACTCGAGGGGTCGAGAGAAGGCCTTCGAGCTGCACTAAGAAGCCCTTAACTGAAGGGTGCGCGGAGTCTTGGGACTCCGAGGCTCCCTCCGTAAGTGCTCTTCGGAGTGCAGTCAGTAGTAGAGAACAAGCTTTTAGAACTTGGATCCCCACGGACGGCGCCAACTATTGGCGCAAATGTTACGCCAACAGGTTCTCGGTAATCAAGAACGGACAAACAGGAAGTTTGTGCTTTAGGACTAGCTCGAGCCTCCGTAATGGATAATAGCTCAAGCAGTCCGAATGAGTGTGGGTGAACAACTTGTTCTGGATCCCCTTTTACAAGGTACAATGGGGGGTATTTATAGGGAAAAAAGCATAAGGAAAAGACCTATTTACCCCTAAATTACAACCGACATAGTAGAAACTATTCGGTATTATAACCAAGGTTATACACGGTAAAGTGCTGCAAGGTAGATGGATAAGCAGAACATCCAATCAATCATGTCCCCCTGCTTCGAGGCCTCCATCTTCCCTTCGGAGGGTTCTCTAGGACTTCGCACCGTGGCACCCTCCGGTCGTGACGACGTATGCTCCGAACAGCGGTCCGCCACCTTCGGGATCCTCACTGAGCCAACGAAGGGTTACTCTTTAAGTCTTGGAAATAGAGTAATTTCCCCCAACACCGACAAATTCATTGTTTCTCTGTAAGCGATGTCCCTTAGAAAGGAAACAGAAGTGTCCAATATACCCAGTTTTGCTCCTTAGGCCGTATGAAAGAGGGTGCTTATCACAATGAATACATGCAAAATATCCTTTTGTGGTACACCCCGAAAGAGTGCTTAAAGCTGGGTAATCATGGATGCACCACAAAACTGCAGCACGGAGCTTAAACATTTTGCCACTAAGAGCATCATAAGCACTCACACCTGTCAAAAGCTCAAGTAAATCTTCTACCAAAGGTTCTAAAAACAGATCAAAATCCTTCCCGGGTGATGCAGGACCAGGAATAAGCAAGGCCATCATAAAGTTTGACTCTTCCATACATTCCCATGGTGGAAGGTTGTATGGTACCACAAACACAGGCCACATGTTGTATTTTGTGTTCTTTTCTAAAAATGGATTGAAGCCATCAGTAGCCAGGCCAAGCCTCAAGTTTCTTGCATCTTTTGCAAAATCTGGAAATTCTCTGTTGAAATCTTGCCATGCCTCACCATCACCTGGGTGGCTCATTTCGTTCTCACTTGGCTGTCGGTTTACCTTGTGCCATTATGCTGCTTCTAATGCTTCTTTGGTTGCAAACATCCTTTTTAGCCTAGGTGCCAATGGAAAATGCCGCAACACTTTCTGTGGAATCTTCTTTCTTTCTGGATCTTTCCATCTTGACAAACCACAAATGGGGCACTCGTCAAGTTTCGCATATTGCTTCCTAAACAACACACATGTATTGAATCATATCCAAGACCTAATTCTTTCAGAAGATTCTTTTCTTCATTATATGACTTCGGGAGTGTATTGCATTCCGGGAATGCTTCAACCAAAATCTTCAACACTACAGTAAAAGCATAATTGCTTATCCTATAAAATGACTTCATATGAAAAAGCTTTACCACAAAAGAGAACCTTGAAAATTTGGTACAACCAGGATAAAGCTGATGCTTCGCCTCTTCCATGACATTTTCAAAAAATGACTCCTTGTGATGAGGATCTGCATCACCATCCTGATCTTGTCCATCCTCATTTCCACCATCCCATTTTTCCTGTTCTGCTGCAGTACGTAGGTCTCCTAACATCCCTTTCAACCGATCAGCACTATAATCTTCTATCATTACTTCCTCGTGTATGAAATCATGACCATTATCATCGACATCAGTATGATTCTCGAAAACATCTACATCCAAACTCTCTCCATGATGAATCCACCGAGTATAACTATTGTCCATGCCATTCAACAAAATGTGCTTCTTCACAAGAGGTGGACAAAGGTACTTTCGATTAAGGCATCTACCACATGGGCACAATATGTCCTCATTCTCACTGAGTTTTCCTTGAATGAATCTCATAAATTCATGGACATCATCAATGTGTTTAGGGGAAAACAATCTGCCATGCACCCAACTTCGATCCATCTGATCAAGCATTACAAAAAAACCAAATTAACAAGTTTAAACCTATTCAAAGGGAAACAACACAAACGCAAGGAAAAAAATTAAAGAGCTAGGTACATTATCAGCAACATTTTCAGCACATATACAAGCATAATATGAAGATATACAATCATTTTGCAACACCATTATCATGCCATTCTTAGCATCATACAACCATGTTTGACAGCATAAGGACATTAGTGAAACATTGTCAAACACATGCTCTTCTTTATGTATAACAAAAGTAATTAATGATTCAGAGCTATATACCTCCACCGATGTACGTAGGGTGCGCCGGCTGCGGAGGCCGTGGCGGGGCTTGTGCAGGGGGGAGGGAGGGGGTGGGGGTCGGTGCTGGCTGCCGCCGGACCTAGACCATCGGTGCAGTGGTTCGTCGTGGAGGTCAGGGCGACGCGAGCCAGGGCGGTTCGTGTGGGCGTGCGGCGGCCGTGGAGGTCGTGGTGGGGCTTGCGTAGGAGAAGGGAGGGGGTGACGGGGGTGGGGGTAGTGCTGGCAGCCGCTAGACCTAGATCACCAGCGCAGTGGTGTGAGGCGCTGGAAACCACCGGCGCATTGGTGGGGAATTGGGGAACCTGGTGAATGGACCTGACAGGTGGGGTCGGTCGCTTGTTTTTTTGTTATTTAAAAAAAATCAATAAGCATGCTGACTGGTGGGTCCCCTATGCTGACTGGACCGAGAGAGGGCCCATGCAGAATGTACATCACGTTGACTAGACAGAAAGGTGGGCCCATGCTACCATGCTTAGTTTTTTATGACGGATTTTCTACAACGTTAGTAAGGTTGCTTGATCTGTGACAAATTTTATAGAATGTCACTAAATTACGGGCCGATTCATGAAGAATTCGATAACTCATCACAAAACTATGGGCCTAATATCCAGTGATGCAGATCCATGATGAAAAAATAGCAATCATCACAGAGCGTCTATATCTATGATATTTTCTAAAACCATCACAAAAAAATCCGTCATGGATTAACAGATTTCTTGTAGTGCCAGTTCAACCGGTAGTGCTAGGCCGGTTTGACCTCTAGCCTTTGGCCAGACTATTTTGCCTTTGATTGACCTGCGTGCTGGCTTCACAGCGTTGCCGGTCCGACCGACGTTCGCCGGCCGGTCAGACCTCCGTTCGCTGGCCGGTTAGACCGCAGTTCACCAGTCGATCCGACAACTGCCTCTTAGTCGGTCTGACCAGCAACCCTAGGCCAGTCTAACCGAGCATCCCCTATTTAATTTAATCGGTTCTAGGAGGCCGATTATATTTATTCTCACTATATTATTCACACTTCGGTTAATTCAATTAGTCTAGTAATTTGATTTCCTAGTGACTCCACCCTCCCTTGTCACTACCAAGGGTCGTGTCATGCTTAGGGGTTTACCACTAAGTATCCACACACTTTTGGATCGTCAGATAGGCGTCAGTGCACTTGGCGCTCTGACCGTTAGGTTTTAGTGTCAACACACTTTTTGGCAACTCAGGTGGGGACAAACATGCCAAGCACTTCTACATCGGCGATAGGTAGACCTACTACTTTGACATCAACGGGACCCTCGACGCCGATGGATCTAATGGGGAGCATGAATATTGATGATGGCAACATCATTGTCCCCACCCTCGATGACCTCTCCAAGGATGATAGGGCGGAGATCGAGACCAAGACGAGGGAGCTACATGCTCTCCTACTTGGGCGCTTCACCAAGACCCACAGGGGTTTCATCAAGCATGACATCGACATCCCCGACCTCTCTGGGAGTAAGGTAACAACATCATCCCCTCAACTGTCCTTCTAGGAAATCAAGCAATAGATAGCCAGATCAGTTGATCGAGCGGTTAGTGCCACTTTCACAAATCATCTAAGGCCCAAGGTTAACTCTATGATGGAGGTGATGTTTAAGAGATTCGGGTTCTCCAAGGCCACTTCTCTGACCCGGATTGCTAGTGTACCCCGTCCATCACATACAGTAGAACCGATGGGAGTACCGAAAAAAACATCGCATCTTTGGCCTCATCATTCATGGGCGAGACTGCATGTGGCAATGTCAGTTAGACCAGCCCTTGGGCCAGTCAGACCGGCATTTGTCAGCACCAACAGTCGATAATAGTCGGTCAGACCATCCATCATGCCTGTCTGACCAGCTATCACACCCTCAGTCAGACCGGCTCTATGGCCGGTCAGACCACCCCTGCCACCTATTATGCACCGCTGCTGCCCACGCCTACGCTACCTTTTCCCACACTACCCACACCTCCTGCTCCCGCACACCCACATAGGTCTGTGTACATCTCGTATCGCGAGCCGCCATGAGAGGAGGAGACGCATGGCCTACACCCCGATATATCACCGCATGTCGCGCTCCCGCACGAGAGACGCGCACAAGCAGGAGGCGTAGATGACATATAGGAGCGGATTCGTGTGCTGTTTAGAGCGTGTGCCAGTTGGACACCTAGGGGTCGGGTTAGGGTTTACCACAAGTCGTACCCCGACCACTTCGACACCATCCCATACCCACACGGCTTTAGGGTGCCTGAATTTACAAAATTTGACGGCGAAGGTAGTACGACCACCCTAGAGCACATAGGCCAGTTCCTAGCATAGTGTGGCGAAGCTAGTGGGTCAGATGCATTGAAGCTTAGACTATTTTCTCTATCACTTTTCGGCACCACTTTCACTTGGTTTTCGGCGTTACCACCGAACTCTATGCAGACTTGGGCCAAATTGGAGCAGAAGTTCTATGATTATTTTTATACTAGGGAAACCAAGCTTAGGCTTTTTCATTTGACATCGGTTAGGTAGAAGTCTAGCGAGAGTGTCTCTGAATACATTAAGCGTTTTAGGGACACTAAAAACTGATGTTTTACCTTGAACATTTTTGACAAAGACTTGGCTGACCTAGCTTTCAATGGTTTACACTACAAACTTAAGGAGAGACTAGATGGCCATGATTTTTTCGATGTTAGTCAAGTTCTATAGAAGGCTCTGGTTCAGGAAAGCCGAGCCAAAAGTAGAAAATTCACTAAGACATTTAACAAGCCTAAGGCCGAGGTGCACATCATGGAGCACTCCGATGAGGAATCATCGGAGAGTGAGGATGACTAAGCCGACATGTACACCGCTGAGTGGACTTGGTCTAGTAAGGCCAAGCACGTCACTTGCACTGAGTTACGGCTGTCTCCTACCAAGAGTCGGCCTAGCGAGGTGAAGTATTCTTTTGACGTGACCAAGTGTGATAGAATTTTTTTTGTTGAAGGACAAGATTATTAGGTTGCCAAAGGGTCATGTCATTCCGACTGCCGATGACTTAAAGAAGCGAGCTTATTGTTAGTGGCATGATTCTCATTCTCATTCTCATTCTACTAACGATTGCAATGTTTTTCGTCGGCAAGTTCAATTGTCAATAGAAGAAGGATAGTTGAAGTTGGATACAAATCCCAAGATGAAGCTCGACCAGGACCCCTTTCTTGTGAACACCATCGATCTTGATGGGAAGAAGGTGCTGATTTGGCCCGAACAGGCCAGATCCGCTAAGGGGAAGGAGGTCGTGATTGGAGAACCACGCACACACATGCTCGTGCCAAAGAATCCTGAGGTAGGAGTGTGGAAAGTAAATACCAACGCATCAGCTTCGGCTGCGACCCACAAGAAGCCGAAGGTGACGTACGACATGCTACTTCAAAAACATAAGAAGAGGGCCAAGAAGGCGAACACTCGGCCAAGACCTCCAGCGAGGATGAACCCTCCTCGGAAGAGTGGGCTCGGCCCACGATGGGTAAAACCATTGGAGCCACCGTTTCCTCCACCATATCACTAGCCCGTGGCATAGTGGCCACCGTGTTATTTTTTGCCTCCCGGGTATCCTGCCCCATATTTTATTGCTCCGTTCATGCCCTCAGGATTTTATAACATGCAGAATCAGATGAATGTAGCAAGTGGCGACATCTTTGGCAGACTATCCGTCATGCCACGAGGATGTTCGGAGGAGGCGTCCGAGGCTATCATCGTCAAGGTTGGGTCCTAGGATGTCCCAATCACTAAGGGGATCCCCCGGAGCAAAGTGGAGGAGAACCGTAGAAGTCACCCGAGAAGACTACCTGTCTGACCTCAACCCTAGGGCCGGTCAGACTGCCCTGACCACTTCGGTCTGACCGACCTACTATGGCCGGTCCGACCGGCTCTTTTTAGGCATCCGACACTAGCCAGTCTGACCGACCCAGTAAGGTCGGTCTGACCGACGGTACATAAGAGCATAATTCAGCCAAGCGCAAAGATGTCGAGGCCGATCTGGGCAATTCCCATTCGGCCAAAAATTCCAGAAGAAAGAATGCGGTGCCCATCACTAAGCCGCATCCTTCATGTGCACCTCCAAGTATGACCAAGTTCCAGAAGAGATGACTACAACGTCTTTGAGCCCAAGAGATGCACAAGAAGAAGGCCATGGACGAGCGAGGTGCCATTTTTGAGGAGATTCATCCCCAACCAGTGACGAAGAAGGTTTGGAAGCCGAAGTCGGTTGTCGTAAATAACCTGGCTCCTACTCCAAGCGATGATGAGGATGATCTGATGGACGATGACTACATGCATGTCTCTGAGGGGCCCTCCAGTCAAGCAATGGACGTAAACGTTGTTATGCTTCTAGCTGAGTTTGCTCTACCACTGGAGGAGGCCAAGGTCGCTCAGCTGAGCCTTGGCCCATGGGAGGCCATTTTCGAGAAGCTTGAGGATACGACTCGTCACCTGAAACCTCTCTACATCAAGGGCACATCGACGGGGAGCCAATCTCAAGGATGCTTGTAGATGGAGGTGCCACCGTCTACTTGATGTCGTACTCTCTGTTGAAGAAACTCGACAAGAATGAAGATGACTTGATGAGGACCAACTTGACGCTCAACGGCTTCAACGGCGAGAGCTTCGAGGCCAAGGGTGTACTTTCTTTGGAGCTGATTGTGGGCAACAAGATGTTGCCGACAGTGTTCTTCATCGTCGATGTGCAAGGTAACTATAGTGTACTACTTGGACGCGATTGAATCCATGCCAATTGCTGCATTCCTTCTACTTTGCACCAGTGCTTGATTCAGTGGGGCGGCGATGATGTAGAGGTCATACCAACTGACACTTCAGCCCAGGTTGCTTTGGCCGATGTGTCTATATACACCGTCCATGATAAAGTAGAATGTTTGTCAGGTAGAGATCTCTCAGAATATGACTTTGTGAGTGTGTCTGAGGGACGTTTTGTTCTAGTGTCTATAAAGTCGACTGGTGTAGCTCGGCTATCTCTAAATTAGTAGTCATGTCTAGTAAGAGTAATCTTGATAGGCTAAAGTCTCTGGTAGAGCAATATCGGTCTTCTAAAGATGGTATTGTTGTGGCCATTGAAGATTTTAGCGAAGTCGAAAACTTAGATCAAGGTTTTGCATCAGCCAACCCTCTAGAAGAGGTCGATATAGGCGATGCTAGTATTCCAAGGCTGACTTTTGTAAATCAAAATTTGCAAGCTGATGAAAATGTCGAAGTAATAAAGTTGCTTCGGTCGTATGTCGATTGTTTTGCATGGGAGTATAGTGAGATGCCCGAACTAAGCCACGAGCTCGTGGACCATCGGTTGCCTATCAAACCTGGTTTTAGGCCTTATAAACAGCCCCCTCGTCGCTTTAATTCGGTCGTGTATGACCGAGTTAAAGAGGAGATAGAACGATTGCTCAAGGCTGAGTTTATTAGGCTATGCAGGTATGCTGAAGGGGTTGCTAACATTGTGCCTGTAGAGAAGAAAAGGAGTAGTAAGATTCGCGTGTGCATTGATTTCATGGATTTGAACAAGGCCACTCTGAAGAACGAGTACCCCATGCCGATAGACGACATGTTGATTAACGATGCTTCGGGACACAAGGTACTAAGTTTTCTTGATGGCAACGCTGGTTATAATCAAATCTTTATGGCCGAAGAGGACATCTATAAGACAACCTTTCGATGCCCTGGTTTTGTCAGCTTGTTTGAGTGGGTAGTTATGACTTTTGGTTTAAAGAATGATGGCACTACATATCAATGTGCTATGAACTTGATCTTTCATGACTTGCTAGGAGTTAAGCTAGAGGTCTACATAGATGATGTTGTAGTCAAATATGATGCTATGGGAAACGATTAGCTCATTTGAGAGTTGCTTTTGAGAGAATGCGTCAGTATGGCTTAAAAATGAATCTACTCAAGTGTGCCTTTGGTGTGCCGGTGGGCAAGTTCTTAGGATTCATGATTCATGAAAGAGGTATTGAGATTGATCCTAAGAGACTTGAGAAGATCAAGAACTTTGAAGAGCCGACATGCAAAAAAGATATGCAAAAGTTGCTAGGAAAGGTAAATTATTTGTGTCGCTTTATATCTAACTTGTCTGGTAAGATCAATGCTTTTGTCCCCATACTTCAGCTAAAGAACAAGGCCGAATTCACTTGGGGGGCAAGTCAGCAATGTGCGTTTGGGAAAATTAAAGAGTAGCTGTCATCACCACCTGTGGTAAGAGCACCAAAAGCCAGAATTCTATTTCGACTATACGTTGCTATAGAAGATAGCGTGATAGGAGCTGTGCTAACTCAGGAAGTGGAGGGAAAGGAGTACATCATCACATTCTAGAGTCGCCGCCTATTGGATGCTGAGACAAGGCATGTGTTTTTAGAGCGTTTGTGTTTATCACTTTATTATGCATGCACCAAACTCTGCCAGTATCTTCTATCTGGCACATGTATTGTTACTTGTCAAACTCATGTTATAAAGTACATGTTGCAAAAGCCGATTCTAAGTGGGAGAATCAGAAAATGGGTTTATCCTTTGATCAAGTACGATTTGGCTTATGAACCCCTAAAAGCTATGAAAGGCCAAGACGTTGCAAATTTTATAGTTGATTACCATGTAGATGTTAATTTGAGTAGTGATACTGCGTTGATTGAGGAAGTACCATGGAAACTTACTGAGAAACCAAGGGTTGGTTTCGGAGTCTGTGATGAGTGATTGACATATTTTACCCTCTGATTCGAAGGGGTCCCTCCGAAGGGGTTCGGAGGTTGTTTCACCAAAGGGTTCAGTGGGCTCTGGTTGCTACAGTTGTTGCAGCGGAGTGTGTCTGTCGGAGAGGTCCGACAGTACACGATGACTGGGTTGTACCGAAGGGTTTGGTATTTTGGGCGGTACACCGGAGTGTGTGCCGAAGGTTGTTTACCCGGAGAGGTCTCCGGGGTACTGGATACACTTGTCTGTTTGTCTGTGGTGAGCAGGTGACTTCGGAGGTGGCGGACGGTTCGTAGCAAGTAAACCTGGGTCAAGCGGGAGGCTTGATGCCAGGGGAGCAGGGAGCTCCGTCACGAAGGCTGCGAAGGGGTTGAGGTCAGACCTCGGGTCGAGGTGCACCAAGAGAAGGCAGTAAGTGTGGAGTGTGGCTCTGGGTGAAGGTACTCCGAGACGAAGTCCTCGGAGGCGAGGCACTTCGAAGGGTACTCCAAAAGGAGTGACTTCGGAGTGTGGTGGACCAAGTCCTCAGCAATGAGGCAAGGCGTTCGAAGTGTGCTCTGGAGGGAGGCACTCGAAGGTATACTCGACGAAGGTCTCATAAGTCGAGGTGCATCGAAGGCATGGTCCGGGTGAGGATCATCGAGGAGTGTGCTCGGGGAGAGACACTGCGACGAAGTGCTCATGGAATGCTTCATGCAGAGGCCTTGGACGAAGGAGGGACTTCGAAGGGTGGTACTCCGAAGGTGGGGCTTCGGAGTGAGGCTGGCTTCGGAGTGAAGCTAACTTCGTAGTGAGGCTGACTCCGGAGTGAGGCAGGCTCCGGAGTGAGGCTGGCTCCGGAGTAAGGCTGACTTGAGGTACTACGGCCATGCATGGCTTCGGTACACGGACTGACGGAGTTCGAGCTGGGAGAAGCTGCGAAGCCGTGGTGGTCCACTCCGAAGGTGTTGGTGCGAAGGCCCATGGGCTTTGACGGCTTCGGCTCAAAACCGTCACTGTATCGAAGGCTGACTTCGGTGAAGCGAAGGCCGTCAGGCTCAAGGCTTCTCACCGAAGCTACCGCACCCCTCGCGTGCGAAGGGGGGCTTCAGAAGGGTCCAAAACTGCAAAGGCTAACAACATCTGCTCTGCAAAAGCTGGTGATGTCCCCTCTGCAAAGCTGACAAAAGAAGCCTCCAAATAAAGTAGACTACCAGTTGTACCCCCTGTTCTGATGAGACAAAACCGGTGTAAACCCTAGGGGTAAAGTAGTCTATTCACAGGGCTGAATAGTGCCTATAAATAGTGGAGGCTGGCTAGGTCACATCAACACTTTGAGCAGTCATTTTTGAGCTCCTGTGCTAGCCGCCATACACGTTGTATTCAGTCTGTGAGTTCTTTTTGTGTTCCCTGTTCAAGTAATGAAACTTTGATTCTGTTCTCATTTGTGCTTGAACTTGTATTATGTGTTGCACTGCTTGCTTTGATTCCTCTGTACACCTTCTTCTTCCTGAGTGAAGTTGTGTTTTGAATCGTCTGGAGAAGTGTGTGAGAAGTCTGTTTGTGAGAAGTGTGTGTTTTTCAGTGTCTGTTCGCTCTGTGTAAACTGGAGGCTAGACCTCTCTGATTACTAGTGAAGCACTGTTTGACTTGAGTCGAAGCCCGTTTTCTTCCCGTGTTGAAGTCCTCGGCGAAGTCTGTTCAGTGTGCGTTTAGACCTTCGAAGTACGAAGCCTAGAACCAGTTGATGTCGCTGAGTATTTGGTCGAAGTCCTCAGAGGGAAGTTCGCTCTTGCGAAGGGTGAAGTGTGAAGCCTGCTCGAAGGCACCCTGTGTGCGGAGCCTGCACTGACTTAGCAGAGCTGAATTTTCGGGGTTGTGGGTGGAGCGAAGTCTTCTTGGCTTCGAACTTTTGCTCCTTGTGAAGCCTGTTTTCGGAGCTATAAAATACCTCCGAACCAGAACTTCGAAGGGTGTGTTCGAAGCCTGTTCCGCAGAAGACAGAATTAAAACAGAAGGCTATTTTTAGTCTGAAATTTTAAAAGCTCCCATTCACCCCCCCCTCTGGTCGCCATTTCTGGTCCAACACTTACTTTGATGGTTCGGCTTGCAAGAATGGCCAAGGTGTTGGAGTTGTGCTCATATCACCCAGTGGTATGAGTTTCGAGACCTCGACCCATTTATATTTTACTTGTACTAATAATCAAGCTGAATATGAAGCTCTATTGTTAGGACTTGAATTGTTAAGCTCCATGTGTATTAAATATGTTCATGCATATGGTGATTCACTATTAGTAGTTCAACAAGTAGCTAAAGATGCCAAATGTTTTGATGAGTTGCTAAATAGTTACTTGGAAAAATGTCTAGACATAATTGCTACTTTTGATGATTTTGAGATTTTTCATGTGTCTAGAGAAGCCAATTCATTAGCAAATAACTTGGCCCAGTAAGCATCTGGTTACCAAGTTAAAAGAGGTAAATTTTTCGCACAAGAAAAATCGATGCTTAACTTTATTTCACTACCCGAGTTAGAACACATCGGTATAACCAACCTGACATGGCCAGTCCGACCGTAGGTGTCTGGTCGGTCTAACCGGCCATGCCAAGCTGGTTTGACAATAGAAAGACTAAGAGCTCTAGAGACAATAGAATGAGACAAGAGAAGAGTGGTTAGAGGTTACAACAAGAAGGTGAGAGCAAAATCGTTTCAATTTGGCGACTTGGTTTGGAAGACGATTTTGCCTTTAGGCATTAAAAGCCCAAAGTTTGGTAAATGGTCGCCTAGCTGGGAAGGTCATTTTAGAGTTGTTGAAATCGCTCTAGGTAATGCATATTTGCTAGAGTCTCCGTAAGGAGAGCGATTTCGTAGAGCTTTGAATGGTAGGTATCTGAAAAAGTACTTCCAAAGTGTGTGGCAAAACGCTTGAAGTGTCGAAAGGCTGATATAAAGCATATCGCCCTTAACTTGTTGGGCTTTTGGCTCACTAAAATTTGCCAAAACGCAAGGGTGCATGTGTTGATAGCAAAAAATGGCATTAATGGTTAAATTTGTCAAAATATCAATTTTGGTAAATTGGACCGAAAATATGCCAAGACCTGGCATAGGTCGATCCAACCGGCCATGTAGACCCGGTCAGACTGGCCATATAGGCCCGGTCAGACCGTCCATGTGGGCTTACTCAGACCAGCCCAATTTTGTATCCTATTCAGATTAGCTGATTTCGGGTCTATTTTATCTCTAATTAATTTTTGATGACTTGGATCTGTATCTAAGTCCAATTAGAGTCCAGGCACGTCATGTCCAACCCCTATAAATATAGGGGCAAAGCCGATTCAAGGGTATCTCTCCCCAGCCAAAAACCCTAATATATCCAATCTATTATTTACCTTGAATCACATTTACATTCAGTCTACTTTCCTTGCCCTAGGATTAGCCATGTAATGTCCATCTTTGTTGGTTTGCGCTGCAAACCATCCGTCCACCGCATCATAATCACGGTAAGCCTTGTTGATTCTCTTGTGAATGCTTCGTTTCATCAACGTAATGGATTTTTATCGTTTTATCGGTTTCTATCGGTAATTCGGGCTTTTGGTCGAATTGGTTTTGTGTTCTTGGTGTTTTCTGGAAGTGTTTCATATTCTTCTTAATCGCGAAACATTCTTACACCGAGCTATCCTTGCCGACAAGATCATCGACGATCTAATCTACCTACTGCATCGTCGGTCGGTCTGACCGACCAACTACAGCCGGTCCGACTAGGCCTTGCCGGCACAGGCCGGTTCGACCGGCAGTGCTAGAACGGTCCGATCGCTAGCCTCTGGTTGGTCTGTTTTGCCTCTGGTTTACCCGCGTGCTGGCTTCACAGCGTCACCGGTCCGACCATCATTAGCCGGCCAGTCTGACCGCCGCCCTTTAGTCGATCTGACCTACAACCCTAGGCCAGTCCAACCGGACATCCCTTGTTTAATTTAATCGGTTCTAGGTGCCTGATTAGATTTATTTTCACTGTATTATTCACACTTTGGTTAATTGAATTAGTATGGTAATTTGATTGCCTAGCGACTTCACCCTCCCTTGTCACTACCAAGGGTCATCGGAATGCGACGTCGGCGTCGTGTCACGCTTAGGGGTTTACCTCTAAGTATCCACACACTTTTGATTCATCGGATTGGCGTCAGTGCGCTTAGCGCTTTGACCATTAGGTTTTAGTGTCAACGGGCTGCTCTATAATAGCATGAATAGTGGATAATTATGTTTTATCAGGAGTACACTCACCTTGATTGATTTCAGCACATATGTTATCTTGCAAAACATTCTTCGACGATGTAAGTGCATAATTGCTCTCTTTTTCCTATTGAAAGTTAGTAGCACTAGAAGACACACCAAATGGCGTTTCCTCTAAATCAATAGCAACCTGAACTTCAGCTCGACATCATGTTGATCCCTCATGTATCGATGAAGATGTCGATATTGAACTTCACTGTATCATATCTCCTTGTGTATTCCTGCCATGATTAGTAGTAGATAAGAAACATACAAATAATATGTACACTCCTATTAACTACAAGATTGTGAAGGCACAAAGTCACACTCGCTCAATCTTATATCAAGCTCTTACAAGTTGTTACCAATGCAAGCACTAAAGTGTTGTACACCTACTTAACCACAAATACCACGGAGATTAGATGTATTGATGCCTTGGCAAACACTTAGCTATACAAGCTATAGTCAAATCTATGGAGCTCTAGGTAGGTTGAAATATGTAGCAAGGAAAACTAAAACCACATTAGCATAAGCAAATTGAGTAATTGTTCAATGTTGGTATTGTGCTGATCCTAGGCTTGAACGTACTAGAGACGTGAGCCTAGACACAAATGATACCACCAAACCGACAAAGGTAGAACTAGCTTTCCTCCTCTTTTGTCATAAGTTTTCTTTCAACACTTTCTTTCACTCTTTTTTTCTCACTTTTTTGGTGCGACTTTTTTTCTTTTTTTTTAAATAACAACAAATGACAAGGCAAGGTATACACAAACTCTTACTGCAAGACTCCTGATTATTGTATGATCTAAAACAAAAAGCAAACGGTCGAATCTGAAGATAACTATAAAATAAACATTAAAGATCTTGTTGTAAGATTTCCAAAAAGTATCAAAACTCTCCAATCCGAGTTAACATGTGCAAGATATGATAGTTTTAGTAACACCTACACAACCTACCCGAATTTGAGTTAAATTTCCAACAAAACAAACCAACTCCAATTTTATTTGAACTTGAAAACTAAGGGATAAAAATAAACTAAACACTTGATAAACAGACCAAAACACGGTGGTAAAAACGTGACAAGAACTCAAAACTCTAAACGAACTAAACACTAAGACTAGTGACTTTACAAGACGATGCAACCAAAAACCCAAAAAGCTGATACCAAACAGAACTAGTAAAAGGCTCAAAGAGGCTTGATTCTCGCATAAACTATTTTTTTGTGTGGATTTTTCTGGACTATAGAAAAAATGTTAACTCAAAATCTCTCACCAATCAATTGTAGCACTTATACCACTTGATGGACTCTTGGATGGCCTGATCTTTCGGTGAGAAGAGGATAAGATGATTGCTGGGGGAATATATTTCCCTTGAACAGGGGCCAAATGACGTCAGCCTCCGACAGCCTTCGGCCTTGAGCCCAGCACTGTCGGAGCCTGTTTTCTCTCTAAGTGTTGTTTTCAGGTCCCAAGGTGCCTTTCGGGGCCTGTAGCTTCGGAGCCCTCAGATCGGGAGGTCTGGCTCGGAGCCCCCAGTTCGGGCGCAAGAGGCCGGAGGCCACCCTCCAGGCGCAGGACGCCGGAGGCCGCCCTCCGGAGTCAAGTCCGGAGGCCGCCCTCCGGTAGCCAAGTCCGGAGGCCACCATCCGGGAGCCAAGTCCGGAGGCCGCCCTCCGGGAGCCAAGTCCGGAGGCCGCCCTCCGGTAGCCAAGTCCGGAGGCCACCCTCCGGAAGCCCAGTTCGGAGGCCGCCCTCCGGAGCCCAGTCCGAAGGCCACCCTCCGGGAGCCCAGTCCAGAGGCCGCCCTCCGGAGCCCAGCCTGGAGGCCGCCTTCCGGAGCATGCTTCGAAGCCCCCCTCCGGGGTGCACTTCGAAGCCTTCCCCCCAGCCTCCACCTTCGGTGCGTCTTTTAGCTGGTCAAAGCCTGGCATAGCCTGACACGTCTGTAAAGCTGTAAAGTTGTCTGGTACTTTCGCACAGTAGCTAGCTCTCTTTCCCTGTCTACCCCTATAAGCCTAGGGGCCTGTAGAGGGTATATTGGTCTTTTCCTTAAGGCCTGCGTGCCTATAAAAGCAGGGTCAAGCCCTTGTAGCAGGGGACACGCTCCAGGGGGCCAAGAGACCCTGGAACTATTGCTCCATACTAGGGCATACCATGCCAATCCACCACAACTGGACGTAGGGTTATTATTGTTGGGGGAAAATATCTCATCTTTGGGGTTATTGCCGAAGCAACATAAAGGCAGTCAGCTGGTTCGAAGGTTCCCCGAAGATCATCTTCGAAGATACCCGGAATCAAGTTCGAAGTATGAAGATAGGCATTGGTTCGGAGTACATCTTCGAACTAAAGCCCTCCAAGATCTTTTCTGCCAGCTAAGATGGAAGACTTATCTTCTTTCTCATTAGATTAGTCTTTTACCATTTTAGCCCTATTAAGGGAACCGAATAGTTTCCACTATGACGGTTGTAATAGAGGGGTAAATAGGTCTTTTCCTTAATGTTTGGGCCTATAAATACCCCCCATTTCACCCTGTAATAGGGACCGAATACAAGTTATTCAATACACACTTTCGAACTATTCTAAGTTATTATCCTTTCGGAGGCTTAGAACAGTTTGCTTCACAAACACTTCGTTTGTTAGTTTCTTTTCTACAGAAACCTGTTAGCGTAATCTTTTACGCCAACAGTTGGCGCCGTCCGTGGGGAACCTAGTCCGAAAAACTTCGTTCTCTACCAACTTCTTACATTATGCCTCCTAAGCGGAGTGCACCTCGCAATCCCACTCGGAGGTCCTCTCGGATCTCCGGAAAGATACCCTTTGACACAGTTG
Source organism: Zizania palustris (assembly GCA_019279435.1). Taxonomy (NCBI): domain Eukaryota; kingdom Viridiplantae; phylum Streptophyta; class Magnoliopsida; order Poales; family Poaceae; genus Zizania; species Zizania palustris. The sequence goes on along the minus strand of JAAALK010000287.1, from coordinate 74,781,503 downwards.
AAGTCGGAGGGTCTTCGGCTCTCCCTCCGCAAACTCCGGAAGGGGCTTCTATCCCTCGAACATACGAAGCCTCTCCGCCAACCCCTTCCATACTCCGATAGCCCGGAGTCACTTCTCCACCCTCCATCCCGATTCGAACTGATCCTACCAGTTCTCAAGACCCAGAAGGTCCTTCCGGAGGAGATGAAGATAACCTTGGGGATATGGCCACTCAAATGGCCAACCTTCAAGCTGAGGTAGCAAGGTGGCGACAAGAAGCTGCGAACAGGCTTCGCTCTCAAGCCACCCCAACTATCCCAGAAGTGCCCGAAGACGACGATCTTGGTTATCTTGAAGCCCCGGAGAACGCCTCTTACGACAATGAATCTCCATTGCATCCTGAGCTGCAGAAGGTTCGCTTTGATCCAAAGTTTAAAACTTCGAAGCTCTGTAAGTATGCCGGAGATGAAGATCCCGGAGAGTTCGTGCGTTCTTATGCCCTAGCGATCGAGGCTAGCGGCGGAGTTAGAGACACTATGGCGAAGTGCTTCCCATTAGATCTTCAAGGAGTGGCATTGAGATGGTTCTGGTCTTTGAAGCCAGGATCAATCAATTCTTGGTCGCAGTTGAAGAGGAAGTTTATAAGTAACTTTCAGGGCACCTTCGTGCCTCCTATGTCAACAGGAAGCCTTTTCCAGGTGAAACAGCTCCCCGGAGAAACATTGAGGCAGAACTTTAAGCGCTTCGCTCATACGAAGTCGCAAATTCGGGGGCTGTCCACATCTTCAGTGGTTGATGCGGCTCGGGAAGGCGTCAGTCATCAAGGCCTTCTGGATAAACTGCATCGGAAGAGCATCTCCTCAGTCTCACAGTTGATGTCATACTTCGAGGAGTATGCGAGGTCAGAAGAGGGTTGGCTTCGGAGGACTGCTGCTACTTCGACTGTATTGCAAGAAGTCAAAGTAGAAGTGAAGACTTCGGCACAGCCGTAGGAACCAGTCTTCGAAGTGCAACATGATCGGAGAAGAGGGCAAAAGCACCCTCGCTCTGAAGTCTTGAATATTGCACCCCCACAGAAGTTTGCACCAAGAGCTCCACAGTCTACGGGAACAAGGCCAGCGGCTGGAGGCCACCAGGGAAAACGGCTGGCAAAGGCCAGACCCTTTTTTGTTGTATTCATGGAGAAAATCGAAGCCATGCAACTGACACTTGCAAGGCTATCCTTACCCTAAGGGGAGAGTACTTGGAGAGAACTTCGGGTCGAGGCAGTACCGACCGAAGTCCAGCAGCAGCGTGCCCAGACCCGGTCCAGGCTGTGGCGCGGATAGAAAATTTTGATGCTGCAAGGCACCCTCCGGTGGCCAATGTTATGCCACCTCCGAAGCAAGAGGAAGGGCAAGATAGAGGAAAAAGAGTAGTTCTCCCTATCTCCAGAGGAGGTACCCTCGGAAGCATGTCCAAGAGACAGCGAAGAGAGTACGTTCGGGAAGTAGGTCATATTGGGACTTCGTCATCTGCAGCTGCAATGCCGGAGTGGTCTCATGTTCCGATATCTTTCTCTGCGGAGGATGCAGTTGGTATTAAGTTCACACACGCAGATCCATTGGTTATCACTGCTGATATTGCAGGGACTGAAGTCCGAAGGGTGCTAATTGACGGAGGTAGTTCGGCAGATATCATTTTTGTGCAAGCCTTCGATCAGTTATGCATTTCTAGAAAGCATCTCCTCCCAGCGGCTCGTCCTCTGCAAGGCTTCGCAGGACCTCCGCTTGATGCACTTGGCCAGATAGGCCTGGAAGTTACCTTCGGAGAAGGTTTATTAGCCCGAACTGAAGAAGTTATCTTTGATGTGATAGATGCCCCGTATGCTTATAATGTCATCTTCGGACGGGGCATGTTGAATCAGTTCGGAGCTGTGGCGCATCACAACTACTTGTGCATGAAGATGCCCACACAAGCAGGAGTCCTAACAATCTTCGGAGATCAAGCCATTGCTAGGAGGGCGGAATATGGTCACGGTCCCCCTCTTGATTCGAGGCAAGTAAACAGTGTGCAGGATAATGAAGAAATTTTTTCAGCCTCCTCCGAAGCTTCGAAGAAGTCTTTTCCGAGACCAAGTCCCGAAGGAGAGATTGCAACGAAGGTCATTGTTAAAGATGGTAAAGAGTACGATTTTCAATTTGGTAAAGATTTACCTCCTGAAGTTGCAACCTCCTTGGAAAAGGTAGTGGAAGAAAATTTGGATGTCTTCGCTTGGTCTGACGAAGATATCACCGGAGTCGATCGGGATATCATTGAACACAGTTTACTTGTAAACCCGAAGGCCTGGCCTGTTCGACAAGGACTCCGGAAGATGTCCGCAGAGAGAGCTGCTCTAGCTAAGGACGAAGTTGAAAAACTGTTGAAGGCTGGGATTATCAGAGAAGTGGCTCACACAGAATGGTTAGCCAACCCAGTCTTCGTCAGGAAGAAGTCTTCCGGGAAGTGGCGCATGTGCATTGATTTCACATCCTTGAATAAAGCATGCCCACGTGACCCCTACCCCATGCCCCGAATTGATCAACTGGTTGACTCCACCGCAGGTTCGGAGTTATTAAGCTTCCTTGACGCGTATTCTGGTTATCATCAAATATGGTTGAAGCGCGAAGATGAAATCAAGACAAGCTTTGTAACTCCTTCGGGAGTCTTCTGCTATGTAAGAATGCCCTTCGGCCTAAGAAATGCCGGGGCTACTTTTTCAAGATTAGTTGCTAAGGCTCTAGGTCATCAACTAGGTCGCAATGTAGAGGCCTATATGGATGATATTGTAATAAAGAGTGCCTTAAAGCACCAACATAGCCTAGACTTAGCAGAAACATTCAATAGCCTTCGGGCATGTGGGATCCGTCTTAACCCCGAAAAATGTATATTCGGAGCTAAGGCTGGAAAGTTGTTAGGGTATTTAGTTTCAAGCAGGGGAATTGAAGCTAGCCCTACTCAAATAACTGCGCTGCAGAAGATGGCTCCTCCGGAGAATTTAAAGCAAGTGCAAAATCTGACTGGACGTCTGGCCGCACTTAGCAGGTTTTTATCAAGGTCTGCGGAGAGGAGCTTGCCAATATTCAAAGCTTTGAAAGGGTCCGAAGATTTTGCATGGACACCGGAGTGTCAAAGAAGCTTCGAAGATATTAAAGATTATCTCAGTAATCTTGCTACACTCACGGTGCCTATTGCGGACGAAACCCTACTCCTGTATCTTGCAGCTACAGGTTCAGCTGTCAGCGCAGTCCTTGTCAGAGAAGTGAATTTCAATGGGAAGTTGGTCCAAAATCCTGTCTATTTTGTATCCGAAGCATTGTCAGGAGTGAAGACAAGATACTCCGAACTTGAGAAGTTCGTTTATGCTCTGATAATGGCTTCGAGGAAGCTAAGGCATTATTTTTTGGCTCACAATGTAATTGTACCAACTTCGTATCCCTTAGGAGATATGCTCCGAAGCAAAGATTCCACTGGAAGGATTGGAAAGTGGGCAGTCGAGCTAGCACCCTTCGGCATATCTTTCTTGGCAAGGACAGCTATCAAATCCCAAGTCCTAGCAGACTTCGTAGCAGAGTGGACTCCACCTGCGAATTTGACTCCGGAGAAATCAAATGACGGAGTTTGGACTGTTTACCTCCGATGGGGCTTTCCAAGCATCCGGAGCAGGCATTGGGGCAGTGTTGATTTCACCGTCAGGGCAAAGAGCAATGTACTCCGCAAGACTCAACTTTAAGTCTACCAATAATATAGCGGAGTACGAAGGGATTTTATTGGGACTCCGGAAAGCACGTGCTCTAGGGGCTACAAGAATAATTATAAAGACAGATTCTCAGATAGTAGCAGGGCACGTAGACAAAAGTTTTCAAGTTCGGCATCCACAGCTTGCCAAGTACTTAGAAGAAATTCGCAAGATCGAAGCACACTTCAGGGTATTTCCCATTCGGAGTATA